>OMOV01087599.1:0-13746 GCA_900312565.1 Beryx splendens | reverse complement strand
CCTAAGCTGTCTTTCTTCATCATCATGGGTCGAGGATGACGCATCATGTGTGGTGGTCCTGGCATCATCTGCATGTGTCCTCCCATTGGTGGCCTCATGCCGCCTAGAGACGACGGTGAAGAAAGACAGCTTAGGCACTGCTTTTTGACATTAGCACACACACGGCCAAGCATGAATGTCTACAACACAGGATATGTCCAATACAATGTTCACGATACAGAGTCCATTTTCAACAGTGGCTACAGTTACATGTAGAGAACTCAATGCATGTGAATGTCACAACTCATTTAGAAGAACCCGGTTAAGCTCATACTCCGATTAAGATGCCTGGCTTACTCCCAATATTACTATGGGTTACTGTGACGTGGAAACATCTTACTCCTTTGACTTTTGGTTCTCTGTGTCAGTGGCTGCACTTGTTATTCATGCCAGGGCAGCTGGGGCTCCACGCAGACGGAGTTCGCTGCTAAAAACCAAGTGTGAAAGACGCCTGGCGGGCGTTGCTTGTATATCTTACAACAAGAGTCCTATTTCAGCAGCTATGCGTGGTGTGAACACAAAACATGTTGGCACAGCGATAGCACACCGTGGGGTAGCCAGTTTTAATAGCAGGTGCTGACTCAGTCCACCCGGGCCCGTTTGGGCGTACGCCGGTGGCAATTACAAGTGGACCCAGTGCAAACTCAGACATGATGTCAACAAAACACACGGTGACAAGCAATATACTATTAGGATTATTGTTTCTTTCTCTTGTAGTAGATATAACCTCAGTTAAATAGAGGTGTTGGCTGGCAGCCACACCTATCCCTACTTTTTTGCTGGCAGGCTGTTTTATGTGGATGGGATACCTTGGGTGGACAGCAATATTTTGTTAACGGGTTTATTCATGACAACAGGGATGCTCACAGGGCATCAAAGCTGCATGTAAACCAACCCAAATAAGACCTTAAACGTATGCATGTATGCAGTATGGCCAGAAGCCGGGTTACTCTGTGCATGTGAACGCAGCTGTTGATGGTTGAGTGAATTGCTGCAATATCTTGACAAACTTGAGTCTGTCATGAGGTAATGGCAAAATGGAATAACTTATTTCTCTGTCTTTTAGCTTCTTTCTTTGTTTAGCTGAAATATCTTTAATATGCACAACCATAAAACAACAGTTTCTCCCAGCACTCCCAGAAATGTTAAGTAGCACAGATTAGGATTTATTTGTCCTTTTTAAGAATAATATCTCTTACCAGGTCCACCAGGCATCATTCCATGGGGTGGAGGTCCCATCATGGGCATCATAGGAGGACCTCCCATAGGGGGCGTTGGCAGCATGCCTGGGCGTGGAGGACCGCCTGTGGACCAAATGTCAAACATTAGCCTGATGTAAAGGCGAAGAAGTACATGGATCAGATGCATGAACAGCAGGGAGTCAGGTTACATTTGGGAGCTGAATTTCATCGGATTACTCTGACGATTAAACATATAAGTTATAAAATCGTTCAAATGTTGTGTCTAAAAATATTAAATTGCCGAACATAAATAAGTGCCAACACAAATGTAGCAAACTGAAGTTTCCATCATGTGTGTCTGATCCATTAGCATTGAAAACTTCACATTTTTGGTTGAGGCTATTGTACTGAAATCCTTCCAGTGCACTTGCACAGTTGCATGACGATGTTCAACGGGACACAAATGACATACCTGATCTAAAAGTTAATAATTTATCTTTATATCAAATCAGAACTGAATGTGACGAAAACGGAAATTGTGCGACCTGGAAATCAAACTTCAGCGCACCGTTGTGCATACAAATAATTATCTTGGTGCCGTGTTTCTGAAGAACGTCTTTACACAGAGCATGGTAAATGTTTGGTTTCATTTGGTTTTAGAGTCAGAAAGCACACACCTCTAGCATGTATTTGTAACGGTGTGTGTTAGACAGAAACTTTACTTTTTTATTGTACAAGATACTATTAAATTCCAGTATGTAACACTATAAGGTGCCGCTCATTGTCCTAATCTAGTCTGATTCAAGTTGACAGTCAGGATTTTCTATGATAGCAGAGCTGAGATGTGATATTTAGGGGCTGACAGGATGGAAGCCAGGTAAACAACTGGTGGTAAAAGTGATGTGTGTGTGTGTGTGTGTGTGTGTGTGTATATATATATATGAATAATGTTGAAAAAGAGCCCTGATGAAGCTGATAATCTTTCCCATATGAGAGTGAGGGGAAAAGTATGAAGAATCATGGTGCATGTCGTGGTTAGTAATTACTGTGGAGCTGAAGGACGACGGCCTCACCTGGGGGAGGGCCACCAGGGAACGGCGTGGGAGGAATCTTTCCCTGTTGAAACGCAGCCGCTGTTGGGGGGAGAGAGACAAAGCGTTAACACACAAACTGCCACACAACACTCTCTCTCTCCCACGTGGTACACAAACAGTCCTCTCACTGCTCACAGTGTTTAGCAAGGAATACATTTCCTCTGACAGCCAGTTTACCATCTACCTCTGCAAGGCTACCAACTTCAGATACAGTTGTTAAGCATGCAGTTCGCACGTCAGAAGTGTGGAGAGGTTCGTTTGCATGATCAAAGTCTGATATTTGTTGATTTTGACATACAGACAAGGCAAAGCAGAACAAAACCATGTTGTACTACTTGTTCTACAAGAAGGTATTGAGGCAATTATTTGCTTACTTGTTTTATCGATCAGGCTCTGAGCTTGCTCCTCCATCCATTTCTGGTAGTAATCTTTCACATTTTCTTTGTGTTTTCGACCGCTGCAGTGGGTTTTCCTCACCGATGGCTAGGAAAGAAACAGAATAAGAAGGTTGGGGATATTCACCATGAGCAGAATAGAGCAAAGACATGACCCCCTTATGCTTTTCAACGATTTGATTTTGTGAATTATGCGATAAATGCAAACAAATCTTACCGAATCATGTGTAAGGTAGGTGTCACAGTAGTCACAGTAAAATCTGGGGAAGGTTGAAAAGACCAAAAATTAACAGTGTAAATAACTGATATACATAAAACAAAACCAGAGCTGCAGTCATGACCTGTCCTGTCTGCAAGCTGTACTTTAACTAGCAGGTTGCATGCTGATTTTCTTACTTTGTACTTATTTTATTATTGTGTTGTTGATCTTGGGTTTAGGCATCAATCATTGGCCATCAAAGGAGTGGTGGTCCAGAGTTACAGCTGCAGTTCCGACGTTAACGTTAGAGCTAAGTCAGTGTCACGGTGCATCAGATCTTGTATATCAATATCGTCTCTTATTGTCACTGAAAAATAACCAAATCAGTACTAACAGTAGAGCCACAATCCGTCGGACCCAACATTAGCTAACGTTACTGTTAACCAACGCGACTAAGAAAATACATCAGATGTTTGTTAGCAAGCCAACTCGCTGTTTAACGTGGCCGATATTCCACAATACTATATACCGAGCACGTTTGATTGCTGCTGATTAAATGATTTAAGAGCACAGGACCCTCCTTTGTGTACCAAGCTAATGTTGGCTAAGTTAGCTATCGTTTACATTCCGCTCTTCGTCCCAGCAAATAGACTGAGCCAACACCGGGGTCCGCGCTTCCTTTCGGAAACGAGACGGTCCGTTTCGTTGTGGTTTTCAACTTATATCAAATCATCTTTCATCAATTACAAACACAGATCACACACTATGGTTTGGGAAACAGTGCGAATCGCAGATTAAACACGACAAGAGATTACATGTTCACTTACTTAGGCATGTTTCCTCGCCGTCTCCGTCGAGAGCGCGACTCCGGTGTTCCTAATAAATGTTCCTACTAGAAATGAGTCCAGGCCACTTTAGTTCCGCCCGCACGCCATTCATTGTAAAAGGCTCCCTAACAACGTCGTAATAAATACTGTAACCAGGGCTGTAGCGGAGGGTAAACTCAATTTACCAATGTTTTTGTTCTTTGAATAATGTTTTGGGCTGACAAACCTTTATGAGATAAATTTGTAGTATACATCATTGCAACACAACGATATGTAATTGCTATAACGTTATTTTAAGGGGGGAATCACTCTATTGTTTATATTGGTTGATGTTTGCCTTATGTTGATTACCAAGTGGAGTTCATAGTTTACTCACATTTTTATTTTATTTTATTGTATTTTCTACTTGCCTACATCAGTGTAATTTTTTTTTAAATATAGTTTTGTTGAACATATCTCTCCTTCCCTGCAGGTACAATTCTGCGGATAGATATTGCTTGATTTGTACAGTACATTTTATGATGATGTAGGTTAGATTATTTCCCGTGCCAGATCCTTGTATCGACCGACCACACCGAAGCCAACTTTCATTCATTGATAAACCAATGAAAAGGTGGCTTCAAATAGCAACAGATGACGTTGTGCCCACATCGTGATTCGTGAAAACTGACGTGCGATTTTGTAGTAACGTCAAACGTTGTCCCCTCCTGCCATGCGTACTGAGGTTGTTGTTGTTGAACTGGTTGTTATGGCTGGACAAGGCCTCGGACTAAATTGAGAGAGGACCCCCCCCGTCACCCGTCTCCGCTACGGGACACCCGCCATCCATGGAGGGCATGGATATAGACGTAGACGCGGAGCTCATGCAGAAATTCAGCTGCATGGGCACCACGGACAAGGACGTCCTCATTTCGGAGTTTCAAAGACTGCTGGGGTTTCAACTCAACCCCGCTGGCTGCGCCTTCTTCCTGGACATGACCAACTGGTGAGTGCGGGGATGTGACGGCCTGTGGTGGGCAGCAACACGAAGCTAACCTAGCCACCTAGCTAGCTAGCATACATTAAAGTGCTACAGGAAGGCAGACATGGTGCCAGGTCAGTGCCGTTCAGAGCCCAGGGGATTGTTTCATCGTATAACGTTACGGGAAATGGCAGTTAACTCCTAACGTTCACCTCGCGCTAACGGAAGTGAAACGACAAAGTTTGCCCTCCTGGCTGTGGGCTGCGTTAACGTAAAAAGCAAAGAGCAAGCTAACTAGCTAGCTCAAGTCCTTATCTGCCATGTTACATAATAGTCTTCCCGGGCAAGAGCGGTCCGCAGCTAAGCTAGTTAAACCTGCTCTTTAGGAGGAAGCCAGCCACAACTCACGGCAGCAGCACCACTCACTCACTGCGGTGACGTAACTGGTCGTGATCTGCGGGCGGCTGATAACAAGTGGGCTTTATCACGACTTCTCTGTGTCCCTGATCAATTGACGCCAAGCTTATGAGTGAACAGTGGCTCGTGACCTTGATCAATAATTTAATCGTCAGTTTCAGAAGAGTAGGCTCTTTGGTTGATGGATTAGGTCACGGGGCAGCAGAGTAGCCTAGTGGTTAGAGAGGCAGTCCTTAAACTGGAAGACCAGGGTCCAAGCACCCTGAGTCAACAAGTGTCCCATCCTATCCTATCGTCCTGCTGAAGTGTCCTTGAGGGAAGACCCTGAACCCCCTACCAGCTCCAAGTGCTGACACTGTGCCCTGACATCCCTGGAGTAGGGGGGTGAGCGTAAAGAGACTTTCCCTACAGAGATCAATGAAGTATCAGACTGTATGTTATGACATTATTAGCTCTCTCAGTAGGGCTGTGAAGGGATGGGACGATATGCTTCTCTCAGGATTCAATTTAACGATTCGATGACAACAAATGTGCCTGTGCAGATTTGTATTGTCTAAATTTTGTATCCCGATGTGTTGAATTTCGAGATATCGTCCCATCCCTAGTTTTCCTTAGTCTTACCAAAGATTGCCGTGTCAAAACCACCATAACATCACTCTCACTCATCCCCTTTTGTGTTGGAACAGGAACCTGCAGGCTGCTATCGGTGCGTATTATGACTTTGAAAGTCCCAATGTCAACACGCCATCCATGTCCTTTGTTGAGGATGTGACAATTGGGGAAGGAGAGTCTGTTCCCCCAGATACACAGTTCACAAAGACCTGGAGAATACAAAACACAGGTGTGGAGCATGTCACTACATTCACACATTTATGAAAATAGCATTTCTGAATGATGGTGTGTGTGTGTGTGTGTGTGTGTGTGTGTGTGTGTGACAGCACACAGTTATGCATGCATGTATGTCTTTCAGGGACACCTTCATGGTTATGTTGCTCAGCGGTGTTTTAACTGTACCCCTTTGTGTATATTGCAGGTGCTGAGTCATGGCCGCCCGGGGTTTGTCTCAAGTACATCGGTGGGGACCAGTTTGGGCATGTAAACATGGTCATGGTGAAGTCTCTAGACCCCCAGGAAATCTCAGACGTGAGTGTGCAGATGCGCAGCCCCACAGCACCGGGCATGTACCAGGGCCAGTGGAGAATGTGTACAGCCACCGGATTATTCTACGGAGGTAGGAAATCAGCAAAGATGAAACGTATCATGAGGAATATGTTAGGAGGCCAGACCAAAACTTTAATAACAAACAAACAACGTTTGGCACATCCTCTCTGCAAATGTAATTATAACCATATATTAGCATCCGTCCGTAGCGCCAGATTGGTTGTAGTGACAAAAATCAATCATATACAGTATGTGCAGTTCAAAACCTGTCTTGCCATTGTGATGGCAAACAGCTACCTGGGGTCTGTTTCACAAAGTTCACAGAGGTAACCGAGGCTATCTTTGCAAGCTGGCTTCACAAAATGTAACTGGCGACCCCGGATATTTAACCGGTCTCACATAGCTGGTCATCAACGTGCTCTGTCCACCCAGGATTTACCAATCCAGCTGTGAGTGTGTTCACATGAAAGAGGCAGGGTTTGTAACAAATAGTCAGTCACATGCAACATGGACAGAGCAACATATTTAGTATGGGTCCACTTGTTACTCACGCTGGGGCGCACGGGCCTGATGTAGGCGGAGTTCGCCGCTAAAAGTGCAAAACGCACCCTGCTGGTGGTGCTTGTATATTTTACAACAACAATCCTTATTTCAGCAGCTATGCGTGGTGTAAACACAAAACGTGTTGGCACATGGACAGAAAAGCATTATATTTTAAATTACATCTTGCAAGTGAAAACGTAAATCCTGATAATGCTTGTGTTTTGTCTGGTTCTCTTTCTAACTCCGTTCAGTATGTCAGCCAATAGGAGAGCGCTGGTTACGTCAGCGCCAGTCTCAGCCGCCAGGTTGAAGCGGGCCATGCGGTGTACGCCGTGGCGTCGGCCGTTTTAATATCAAGTGCTGACTCCGCCTACCCAGGCCAGTTTCGGCATACGCCGGGTGGAATTACAAGTGGACCCTGTGAAATAAGAGGAAACTATTGATCTTGGAGAGGAAATTAGGATGTTGTAGTGGCAAAAAGGATATGATTCTGCAGGGAAAAGCAATATGAGCAAACCCGAGCAATACAAAAACATTACAACAGTGAGAAGTAAGTGTCACTGCTGCCAAAGCTAGGGAAATTGCTGGAGGAAAATTACAAATAGTGTAGATGTGTAAATTCATATCACTGCTGTCATTAAGACGCAGTGTTCATTCTTCTCATTGATACGACATTGTGTCACACTGAGGCTGTGAAAAGATTTCATATTCATAAAGTCCGCCTCATGTTGCCCAGGGCCTTGGTGATGGAGTATGAGTTCAGTTTGTTGCATTTATCACTAAAGAATTCCAGCAGACTTGATACGCAACAGCAGGCCTAAACTTCATTCACTACTGATGACTATGGTCAACTAATGTAAGCGACCTGCTGCCTGCTGCGTGTTAGAAGCCCTGTTGTAGGCGGACCGGGCTAGTGAACTGTTCTATCTTGTAGCTTAATAAATATCCTGTCTCTGATATAATACATGATCACAGAAAGCAAAGTGATTTGACCCGTTTCTAAACACAGTCACCCTGCTAACAGCCCTTCCTACTATCTGTTAATAAAATGGTTTCCTATTTATAGCTTTCATTTGAATTGAATGACATGTTTCTGTTCATATGGGGGATCTTGTAGGATTGCTGATTCCAAGTTTCCAGAGAGCTGATTGGTGAGATGGCGGGTCTTTTATACATTCTGATTCGATCGCCTGAACTGAACGTGCTCCGGAGCAGGTTAGCCGTGCAGTATAGGTTACCATGGTGATCTACCCCGTTTAAAACAAGTGAGACACCTTCGGGAGACCGAAAAGCCAGGGTTAGACACAAAGTTAGATCGCCAACCAGGGCCGGGCAATATATCGATATATTCGATATCGTGATATGAGACTAGATCTCGTCTTAGATTTTGGATATTGTAATGTCGTGATGTGGCGTAAGTGTTGTCTTTTCCTGGTTGTAAAGGTGGCATTACAGTAACATGATGTAATCTTCTGAACTTACCAGTCTGTTCTAGCTGTTCTGTTATTTGCCTTCACCCACTCAGTCACTACATCCACATTACTGATGATTATTGATCAAAAATCTCATTTTGTGTAAATGTAAATATTTTGTGAAAGCACCAATAGTCATCACTACAATATTGTCGCAATATCAATATTAAGGCATTTGGTCAAAAATATCGTGATATTTGATTTTGTCCGTATCGCCCAGCCCTGTCGCCAACACACTAAGCTCTCTTTGTGAGACAGGCCCCTGTTGGGGTATCTCCACAGCATCTGAAAGGGTAGAACGGCCTTTCCATTGTTTTCTATGGTATCTTGTCTAGTACACCAAAAAGTGATAAAACAGATGTGTGTCCTTTAAAGCCGTAAAGTGTGTCACAGCGGCTGCTACACAGTGTGAGTGGGTTAGCTTTGTACTGTTACAGGACTAACGTTAAAGTGTGACTACAACGGTAATATAAACCCAGTTGGTCCAAAAATCCTTGAGCAGCCTCCCCGCTAATGGCAAAGCGACAGAGATAGTGCAACGCCAGTTTTCCCCTGCTTGGTCCTTGCTGCGACTTGCCGTAAGTCGTTTATACGGAAGCTAGGCCAACAGTACCAAGGAGCTTTTATATTATGGAACTGTACACATAAAAATGGCCGCCGCTCTGATGACGATTTGAATGGGAGGGACCGTTCTATCCATTCGAATTCTGTGGGTATATCAAAATATTTTTCAGCTAATGCTAGCTTCTTTGCAGCACCTGTCCTTGCAACATGCTAATGAGCATATGCATGGGGGGTGAGGTGCACTTGCTCAGGGGCACTTCGGCAATGTCAGGCACTACTGGTACCAGGGATCAACCAAGCAAACATTTCATCTGCGAGGAAGCCTCCCTAAGAAAACAACCAACCCTTCACACCTATTGCTCTACAGTAACACCAGGACACATAAGATCACTCACATAATGGTTGTTTGTGACCAAGAAGAAGAGGCGTTACATTCAGTGTGAGGAGGTGAAGAACAGTGTGCCTGTTCTACGCCCTGCTGCCTTGCAGTTGAGAGAACAGTTCCATAGCACGTTTTGTCCAGAGTGTTGCTAAAGGCTGAGCTACGCTGAAACAAAGTACATAATGTACATTTTGAGGGAGGTCAGATTTTGGGCCGCAGTACTAGGTGAGGCCCCGCTGACTTTCTGAGCATATCATGATAATAAGTTAATATAGAGATATAATCTGACAGTTGTGTTTTCAGGCCTGGAGAAGGATCGAAACTGATATATGTATAAAAAGTATTGGGAAAGGATGGAAATGTTTTCATCAAGTTTTGTCTGGTGGGGATGAACTGTTTAACATCAGGCGTGGCTGCTTCTCAGGTGGTGGCGCCTTTTGAAGGAGTAGTAACCCCACAAAGCACATAACCATGGTTACATACGTCCCAAGTGGTAGTTATAACTAAACAGCATATGAACATAGACAGTGGCAAATACCATCGTGGAAATTGTGCTCTGTCAAGGAATTTGGTCAGGAAAAATGTGTCGTAGTAATCCAAGTAATTGTCCAAGTAAATCTCTTGCTTTGTTGCAGAACTGTGGACAGGTCAGGTTCATCGCGAATGTACTTGCAGGATTGATTGAAGTTTTTTGATATCAGTCCTGCTTTCTCGTTCATGTAGTCAGCCTGTGTTCACGCGTGGCTTCTCCTCTGTACAGATGTGATCTGGGTGATTCTTAGCGTGGAGGTAGGAGGTCTCCTCGGCGTGACCCAGCAGCTGTCCTCCTTTGAGACCGAGTTCAACACCCAGCCCCACCGCAACGTGCAGGGAGACTTCAACCCCTTCGCCTCGCCACAGAAGAACAAGCACGACGCCACTGACAACAGCTTCAAAGACCCCGGCGGGGCCTGGGACGGCACGCAGGAGCCAATCCAGCAAGATCAAAACGGACTGTCTCACAATGCTGTAAATAGGGCATCAAATGGTCTCCAAACCAATCTGTCAGTCGTGACTTACGGTCAGGTATGTATGCGTCGAAGTTAGTGGTAATTAATTCACTGTTGACTGGAGTTAAAATTCTTGCTTATCCGAAGTCATCCAGCTAACCCTCCACTCGAAACCATCACGTCAGTGGAAAGTGGGTCGTCCTTGGGCTGCACAATGGAGCGTAGATAATCGCACATCACGATTTTATGTCTGCATGACTATGTTTTGTGTAAGTCAGCAGTATTGAAGCGTTTGTTTTATCTCCAGTTCCCCCAAAAGCCCTGGTGTGGAATATCAAGCGCTTCCATCACATCTGACTAAGGATGGGACGACAGGATTCCATACGCCACATGGGGCTTCACGGTTCTGTACCACCACGATACGATGTAATAAATAGGCCTAAAAGCTCAATGAAACGAAGTCTGACCAGAACTTTGTTTATTTCTGAGACACACATCTTTCTAGCAGTCGTAAGCAAAAATTTAAAAACCTCACTACAAAGTGCAAATAGTCTAATTTTGATGGAGAACGTGCGGAGCTGCCGTCTCATTTGTGATCACTACAGCAGAATGAAATGTCGCTGATATCACAATTCATTTTTCTGCCCTACAACACGCATTGTCACATTTTTGCATTGCGATGTAGTGAATTTCGTTATATCGTCCCATCCCTACATCTGACCAACATGCGCAACGTGCACCCTATGTGACCAATGAAACGGGAGTTAGGATGAAGAGCAAGGCAGTTCAGCGGGAGAGAAAGAGGGAAGACTTGCGTAGAGCATCTTTTGAAAAGCGACAGAGCGTAAGAGAATGGAACGGCTCAGCGTTGCAGAGGATAATCCTTCTCCCGGGTCTGGAAATGAAAACGTGGCGTTCCCAAAAGTGGATCCTTGTCTGGTTTAAAACCCTAAAGTATCTCCAAACGACAGCTTACAAGTGCTAAAGTGCAATAAAACAATTTTGTTACAGAATCCGAGACGAATAATCCTGATTAATAACCGTCATCACAATAAAGCAAAAATAATTGTGATCATCATTTTTGCCATAATGGTGCAGCCTTGGGTCCTCCTGAAGCAGATCAGATATGTTGCCCCCTGACTGGATTATTGTTGGGTGTTTTCGGCTCTGATACGGCTTTTTGTTTTCCCCCTACAGTGCTTTGATTAGCAGAGCGACGATGAGGCCGTCAAGTCTCACGTTTTACTGCAAGAAAGCGCTGCAGCGGCGCAGGCTGGCCGTCCCTGGGAGAGGAACTGTTGTGATCGTTCAGATTTTGTCCTCTTGTCAGGAAGTTGCAGGGAATAGTCTGGCAATCGATTGTTTTAGAGAGATAACGTTTGTGTCACAGCATGCCCATTCAGGGCAACGTCTGAGATGAATAGGCTGCAGTGGCTGCTGGTGCACCGACGCAGGGCAGATAAAAGAGAAGGCCGGGGACTCCTGCGATGGCCGCTGCTGTATACGGGCGTTTTATCAAAGCCGTGAGCACATGTTCTGGACTTTACCATTACCATATATATGATGTGTTTGAAGTGGGGGTGAGTCAGTAGAGCTCGGGGCTGAAGCTTGTCGGCAGAAGAGCCAGATCGTTCTCCGTCAAGTGTCTTTTTGTTCGAGCCGTCTGTGAGAGCCGTCGTTATAATGAAACGACTCCGGTTTCATCTTTTCCAGTCTGATCAAAGGTCTTCCGGCTCATCAAGTTCACAGCCTGGGCCACTTTTACTTCCCGCACGTTGCACCACCTTGCACTGCATACCATAACTGTGAGACATCCTGAAATCAAAACCTCCGTCCTCAACGCGGACTCTGTGCAAATACCTTTTAGAATGTGAAGCACAAGCTGATCATCTCAAATTCAGCCTCTTCCATAGAACATACTAGATATATTTATTTTATCGAGGGGAACTGTCAAAGATTGCCTAACACAATATTACCATTCTCGGGCCACGGTACTGTAACAGTGTAATCTTTCATATTTTGTATAACATTAATTACTTCGTTTCAGATCGGGTTATTGCAGTTTACTGTTCTATTTATTTTCCATTTGTTTATTTTCATTTGCTCTCTGCTTTTTCAAGTGGAACAGTTGGAAAGTGTTGGGAGTTTAATTGGCTGCGAATAAAATTGAATTGTTTCTGGTAATAAACCATAACCGAAGCACAAGCAGCGAGAGGGGACATCGCAGAGACGTGCTATCAGAGGATGTTGTCTACTGTGATTATACAGTAGGTGGGATTTGTATGCATGAGGCAATCCCCACTTGGGTATTATTACTTTAATGCAGCTGTGCGTCGCTTCTATCGCTAATTTATTGTGAGGTGTGTGTTTGTTAGTTTTATTGTCCCCGGTGATGAAAAGTCCTCAGTCACCGCATCTGCTTGTGAGTGTAACAGCTCAGTAAGTAATCTCTCGGGTGCGGTCACATTATCGCAGTTATCACCTCGTACCTGCGACGGTTTACTCTTTGTCGGGGTCTCGCAGCCACCGGCTGAACCGGGCTGTTCAGAAACACTTGGCTCTGCCAGCCGGCCGGGGCTTTTTTTAAAACGAGGCAGTAATTCAAAGGGACATGGCCTGAGGTATTTCCACACAGACTGCTGGTTTTGTTACAGTACGGCACAAATTGCAGAGATGCATTCTGTGGCTATCACAGGTTGCAATTTGCCCCGTGCACAGTAATGCTCCTCTCACATGCTGGTTAGAGCCGGGATAATTATATATACAGTGCACACCACACCCTGAAGTTCTTCGCACCCATTCCTCTACATTCATTTAGATTCTGTTGGTGTGAGCAACGTGTTTCACCTCCAGACTTCATTCGGTTTATTCATTGCTTCATCTTTGTATACCTTCATACATTCAGTTTCCGATGCCTCTACAGCTTTTTTTTCACGTTATCTCTCCCCCTGACTTTCCCCCCCAGGGTATTCATGGACCCTATCCATTTGGACAGAGCTAGAACGACAAAGACCCCCCCATGGTGGATGATGAGCTGAACGCCCTGGGAGTCCTTGAATGCAGGGGAGTCGGAGGGGGGGGGAGGAACAGTTGTTTTATATTGACTCTTGACAACCCTGTCCCCAGCCCATGGCCCCAGTACCCACAGAAACACAAACTACAGTGAGGACATGGATTACATCCGCTACAGTGCAACGTCCCCACCTAACATCAACACCTGGATCCGCATGTGTGAATGCTTCATTTAAGAGTGCTATAAATCCTGAAAGAAAAAAAAAAATCTATTAGATACACACAGCTATTTTTTATTTCCGCTGTCAAACACACCTAAAGGGAAAATTGGCCCTAAACACTTTACGTACAGTTGGTTATTCCCACGGACGGTCGGACAGTTGAATACTTGTAAGCATGAACGACTCTCTCAAGGGTTCTTACACAGGTCCGGAAATGTGGAAATTAATGAGAATATTAGATCATTTGAGTAATGAGATCATGGAAAAGTTTGGGAATTGGTCAAAAAGA
>OMOV01087584.1:0-16032 GCA_900312565.1 Beryx splendens | reverse complement strand
TGGAGATGAGTTATCGCCAAACTGTATCTTGTCGGTGTGTGTCCCCTGGTCTCTGCTCTGTGCTACAGGTCAGCTGGCCAAGGAGCTGAAGCAGCAGGACTGCCTGCAGTATGCTGCCTTCTGTAACCTCGCCATGGCACGGTAAGACACTGCTGCCTAGCTTATACACACTTCATACTTCATCTCCCTTTCTGCCAGATTGACCTAAATCACCTAGATGTCTAAGCTTCTCACAAATCATAACCAGTTCCTCTAGTAACTGGTGAGTTTTCTGTTGTTTCAGTGTAGAATTGACACAGAGAATTGTAAATGGCAAATACCCAGAGGCTACTTTTTTATTATTTATAAGGGTTCAGGAGCAGTAACTTTTTAAATGGATCCCATAGTTAATCAAATTGAAAATGGAGTTAAAAGCGTATGCCTTAAGGTCCGTCAGTCACTACTGATCAGATTTTGACAACATGTGGATTGATACACCTCACTACTGATTTCCACATTTTCAAAATTTCACAGATTCCCCATGGGTAGTGCGACATTGTTTGTTTATTCGTCCGTTCATCATTTGTCCATGTGTCACACACAGTATCTCATTCAACGCTGATTTGATTTGTGATGAAAGTTGCCATGATGGCCACTGTGTTCCGGTATTTTCAATCTTAACCTGATTGGCCCCAGGAGAGTGCTACCATTTCAGATCAAAACAAATTTTTTTTAATAAGCAGTCAGTGAAGCACATCGCAAAAGTGTGACGGCTCCTCTTCAGTTATTCCTGTCCCACACTGTAAACAACCACAAGGTGACGTATTTGTTACTAATTGGCCCAGAGGGAGCCTGCATCATTCACGGGGACGACATGTTTTCTGTTGCCTTGCCTAATGCATCTGTTGTTTGTCGATACCCTGTTGTTACATATCCAGGTGCGAGCAGACTCTCTTCAACGCTCCGGGAGAGGCCCTGGCTTTAACCGACGCTGCCCGCCTCTTCCTCTGCTCTGAGAAGGAGAACAGGGCGCTGCAGGCCCCGGGCTTCGATGAGCACCTTCAGGCTGCACTCAACTGCTACAGCTTTGCCATCAAGGTAGCATGTTCTCCTGATCTGCTTTATTGGGATAACATTTTTAGTACGTGAAGCATCAGTTACAGAAAATATTTGGAAAATGAAAGTAGTGATGGTAAATTTATGGTGAAAATCAGGCTATATTTGTTGAATATGTCTGAACAAAATGCAAAAGCTGTATTGCAGATATTGCACATCTGAATAGTAGATTTGACTGTACATTCCAATATTGCCCCTTTGCCTACATTCCTATAGAGACCGTAAAATAATGCTGTTTAACAAATGGCTCACAGGTATACATCGAGATGAACCAGCCAGTGATGGCAGCCAGCCTGTCTTTAGAACTTGGCAACGCGCTTAAGGTAAAGCAGCGGCTCAAAGGATAAGTGATCATGATTTGTGCTTTTGTGAAGTGAATATGAAATTTTAATCTGAACTTTTTGTCTTGTCTGTCCCTGTCCCCTCTACCCCTCCCTCCTCACTCCCTCCGCCCTTCACCTCATGCAGGAGATGAACAGACCGGGAGAGGCTATCGTTCACTACCAGAGGGCTGCAGAGCTGCAGACGCAGACTCCTATTGAAGCTCTGCTGTCTATGGGAGAAATGGCCACGTGTAAAATCCTCACCCGTGAGTTCAGTGTGTCCATTTACGTCGGATACTTTTGTTAATGCATGTTTGTTTTTGTTGTTGTTGTTTTTTTAACCTGTGTGCATAAACAACATATTTCACTTGATTGCCTGCAACTGAAGAGCTTGCATGCCTGTGTTGTGTTGCAGGTGACTATGATGGTGCTTTGTCAGTGCTAACAGAGATGCAGCTCATATGCCAGGAGAGAGGACTGCAGCTGCCAGGCACCAGCACCCCTGTTGGTGAGGCTCTGATAGGCTTTAAGCTACAGAAGAACAAGCCTGTCTTATTGATCCCTGACCAAGGCTTCTTTCACAACATCCAAAAAATGAATACCAGTGTTGTAGTTTTTGAGGAATGGATAACAGACTTCTCTTGGCAATGCCAGTGCAAGTCCGTTGGGAACTGATCAAATCTAAGTCTTGCCAAGCAGCGCCATTACTCTGCTTTTTATTACTAAGGATTATGGAGCTAAATGGGATAGTTGTATGTGATCAAGTGAAATGGTTCCCCAGTGACTTGTCTTTCTTTCTTTAACCATTCATGGGACTACCTGAAAAGACTCCAGGATCAGTGTCTAGAGGCAGCGTCTCACTTCTTGTTTTCTTATCAAGGTCTCATTTGACTTGAGGACAGTGATTGACAAACCGTTGAATAAGGAACTGTCTTTAATTCTCTCCCCTGTATCCTCCATGCCGACAAATTCAAATCCTCCTAGGTGCGTTTCTGGACATCGTGGCCAAGTGTGAGATCTCCAGAGTGCTATTGCTGATGCTGCTTGAGGTAAGAACAATACAATATAAAGAATTAACGTGCATTCTTTTGGGTCCTGAAAACATTGAGTCATTTACATGAGCCGACCTTGCTGCTTTCCTGTGCAGCCTCCGCCTCAGAAGCTGCTACCAGAACATGCCCAGACCCTGGAGAGGTACGCATGGGAGTCCTTCGACCCTCACAGCCAGGGTAACTGATATATTTATGATATACATTTCACTTGAGAAGATATCATAAATCAAAGGAATATACTGTTACTTAAAGCTGTATGTGCATGTTTTTTGCCCTCTCCCTTCAGTGACCTTCCTGCCTGAGAATGTTTTCCTGCTCCTCCAGTCAGTCGTGGTGAGTAACACAATCTACGCACTTGTACAGCTCACAGGATTTCCTGGTCCTGGCTGCCTCATATAGGAAACATCACCGTCCCACATGGCCTCCACATGAAAGGATTAAATGAGTCTGGTGTTTTTCTTCCTTTGCCTATAGATAAGTTTTTCCAGTTTTTGAGTTTGCTGCGTTTGGTTTGATAAGACGGTGGTGTGGGTGTTCTCAGGCTCAGTGTCCTCCAGTGTGACGGGATCAATATTGAAAGACCTTGATTGATCGTAATCCACATCTTAAGTGCCTTTAAAGGAAAAGATAGTGGAAAGTAACTTGTTCTAGATGACTGGGCTTGATCTGCGTTGGGGGAAAGATAAGCAGAGAGTCATAAAAGGAGCTTAAAAGTGGACAGGACTAGGATTCAAGGTGATCTGTGTTTGCAGTTAGGGTTTTATTTGTGCAGTGTGCAACGGCAGATCTGTTTTGCAGATGGCGTGCCAGGAGAAAGACACAGAGTCCCTCAAGTCTCTTCAGACTGAACTATGGTGAGCATTCAAAAATTTAATTTCCTTCATGTGATGGGGATTTAGCAGCCTTTCCACTGCTTCTCATGCTCCATTTTTCCATATCGGTCATGTTTTTGTGTTTTTCCCCCCGCAGGCCGTTTCTCTCTGCTGAGCAGAACCACCTCCTCCACCTGGTGGTTCAGGAGCGCATCACCCCGTCTGGACAAGGCATTTAGTGCAGTCCGGTTCTAGCTCACTTCCTCTGGGAATGATGCTTTACATAATGGAACATTCCTGTTTCTGGCTAGGTCTGTTGTAAGGCCTGAAGAAGTGTTGTTTTCCCAACCACAATGTTATAACTCGCACACAAGAAACAATTGCACACAATACAAGAGTTTGTATTATATTAAGATATGCCACACAGATTCAGAGATCTAATGAAAATCTAACGACAGCTTTTCTAAGAAGCTTTCTCACGTTTCCTACAAAATGTTGCTGGGATGGTAACTTTGGACTAAATTCAAGGAATCTCCATGAAATCTTGTAGTGTGCTTCTGCTCAAGTGAAGGTTACATAACTGTACCAATCATAACTGATGGCTGCACATACTGTTTATGTACCTTTTTTTTATTATGTCTATTAATAGTGACTGGACCGAGCTGGATCTTGCAGAAATGTCTATGTATTTATTTGAACCATTTTAATAGATGAAGTGTGAATTCCTTGTTTTCTAGTCATTTTTTTATTTTATTAAATGATATGGCTTAAATTCCAATGTAATTACAAAACCTTCTACTGCATAGTTCTGAAATATGGTGAAATGAAACACCATTGTCCTCCATCCCTGGTTTACATTATGTTCACTAGTACAAATTGCATGTACTTTCATATGATAGCAGCCAACTAAAAACACAGAATCAAACATGGTTAAAAGACACGCAGAATACAAAATGTTACAAAAATACAATGGTTACAATGTACATAGATAAACAAAAAAAATGGATACAATATACTTCAATTGTAAAATAATGATACAATGGATTAAAATTACTTGTACTGTAAATTAAGGCTTGTCTTTCCCAATTGTTCAAGTACTGCAACAGGAATGTTGTAACTTTACCAACATGCCGTACCTTGTTAAATACAGTATATCGCCCCACTGGAAACCTGCAGTAGTCACCGTTAGTCACACAACTTGGTTGTACAGGGTGACAAGTATTTTCATCTCACAAAACTACTACATCTTCAAAGGGCTTTTACTTCACCTCCTACACTCTCACCTTGGACAAATTCTTAAACAAATTACTAATCGGGATGGGCTGAATGTCCCAAACCTCTACGTAGCTCTTTAATAACAATGCAAATAATTCACTTACTGATAATTTTATGACCATACTGCTATGAAATAAGCATTTGGGACGGTTTTGCTAAAAGATATTTAAAAGTTTGTACCCTCCCATTCACAACCATCAGTTTGTACCCCATACCACCCTCCTACTGAATCAATCTTGCTCCCCACCCCTCCTTCCTTCCCTTTAATTGAAATCCATAATATGACTCTTCCTGTGAATCTCCAGTTTAACCCTTCATCTAGGGTTGAGTTCAGTTTCAATTTACGATATTCAAAATATAAACAACCCGCCACCCCCTGGTCACTGATTGATCATTACCCCCCCGTTATTTTAGCTGGAGATGGCTGGCCACAACCATGTCAGGACGTTTTCTTTGGTATTGTCAAATTTGGAAGAAACCCCACTTCTTGAATTTAGTGAACTAAAAGTAAATGAACCCCAAATCCGCCTTCACCCTCTCACTCGCTCTTCTTCCGCAGGACGAGGTAGGTGACAGCTAGGATGAAGGTGAGGACAAAGGAGAGCCAGGCCAGGACAAAGCAGTGTCCGTAGCCTCCCTCCGTCTCGGCCGTGTGAAACTCGGCAGTGTAGATCGAGGCTGCGATCATTATACACAGACCTGGAGAAGGGAAGAGAAGAACATTGTCACATAACCAGGCAGGTCAATTAAGATTTTAAGATGTAATCTACTAAGATTATAAGACTTGTGCTCAAAGATGGTGTAGTGGACTGTTAACTCTCCTGACCACATTGCCAACTATAGGAGTGAGTGGGTTCAATTCCTGCCATGACCCAGTATCAGTATTTCATTCTGAGGAAAAATCCTTACAATGCAAACAATTATAATTACATAGTCACAAGTGGCGATGCTGGGGTTCAAGCCCAGGCCTGTTAAAGCCTTAAAATGACTGTTTTACCTCGTTAGCCAATTTCCCATGTCCTGATACATACCTAACGACAATAAAATCATCCAGTGGCACCCACAGTTATACCCGCTGCTGTGGTTTTCACATGTGCTATCAAGGCCAGAGAGTCTGCAGGTTTTCATTCCAACCAAACAGCAGCTTCATTTAATGATTTACACACCTTCAACCAGAGAGGAGGAACTAATCCGTGAGATCGGTTGCTGTGTTTTGGTTGGAATGAAAACCTGCAGACGCTCGGGTGTTGATGGCACATGAGTGAAAACCACGGACATACTGCATATGCATCCAACTCTGTCGACATTATCATACAGAAGCACTGAAAGTGTTGCTACTGGACCCTACTTTGATCAATTTAGTATGGAATGCAAACATTTCTGGCACCCCCTATCTGTCAATTTTAAAAATTACTTGGCAGACATGGTTCCTCACCTCTACTCACCATGCTGCATGTACCAACTTATACGATGACTGAGGCCACACCCTCCTCAAATTAACAGTTAATAGCGGTCATACTGTTAATCACATTGAGCCAGTTTGTTGACCATTTGTGTCCAATTAGGCTGTGCACCCATCACATAGAAAATTGAGCAAAGGCAGTTTGAGATAAACGACAATAATAATCCCATAGGAAAACGATGAGGTTCAGTCTCGACGGGGCTCGACCCTCGAACAAGAGAAAAGTGTATATAAAGGCTGTCAAGTCGTGTTAAGACACACTTCCAGTTCCATCTTTCTTAAATGCATTAGATTTGTTTACACTGCTCCTCCTCATCTCCTTGAGGGATTACCCATTTACTCTATTATGTTGGGACTAAAGGACGCTGAGGAGAGTTATGTTCACCCCATCAAATCAAATTACACCTTATAATCACACCGTAATACAAGTCTTACTAAACATCCATACTATTATTGTATTTTATAGTCCAGCATTTAGCAGATGCTTTTCTCCAGACTGACTTAGAACAAATGCTAGGTACAAAAATAAGAGCCAAGTAAGAAAAAAAATATAGATTTCTCTTCTTCTGGCCTTTAGTCAGACGCCTGACTCGGGGTTACTTACAGGAGATCATCTGTAGAACTCCAGAGAAGGTGAACCTCTGGCCCTTGGCCAGGGTGAACAGCTGAGCCACAAACACAAACAAGGCCAGGATGGCAAAAATACAGGCCAGCACAGAGGTGGCCTGCACCGCCTGCAGGAAATCTGCAGAGGGAGAGAGAGAGAGAGAGAGAGCAGCAGTCGGTAGATGCAATGTAATGTTCACCTTAGAAACCAGTTAAAGTGCACAGCTGACCGTGTTACTTGCTGTGGTCACAGTGTGGATAAGCACACTAGTCAAGGTACTGGAGTAGACTTCAGTGATGTTTCACAGTTATGCAACAAATGATATAAAAAGGAAATAAATTACATCCATTTAAGATGAATGCAATAATCTGCTGTTATCAGTTAATTCCTAAGTAATAATTTTACATTCTTTGGAAACCACTGCAAAATACACTGTACAGTATTATCACCAAACATGAATCAACACTATTCAAGACCGTCACCAAATGCCAAAATAAGGATAACCCCAGTCAGATGCACAGTACATGGGTTGGGCTGCATAATTCTCAGCCCATATGCACATTTCATAAGAAGAAGAGGAGGACTGATCTAGGACCTTAATGAACTCCGCTCTTGACTAGTGAGTTCAACCAGTCCTGAATCAGCACCCACACTGTAGCACACATCATGCATATGGGCGTGAACTCGGGTCTCCGGTTAGGACACATCATCATGCAAACTCATATCAGCACTCTCAGTCTTAGATGTTATACAGGCGGGGCAGTTACCCTCGGGGTAGTCCTTCAGGTTGGTGTAATGCCAGGCGGAGCCCGCCATCACCCACCTGCCCCACAGGTCAGTAGACATTGCATCTGTCATCCACCAGGCCTGGGGAAGCAGGAGGGAATCATGAACACAGATTTCATGACGCACATAAAGTACTGTCTGTCCCCTAACTGAAGAAATGCCGAACTAAGAGCCAGAGGGTTTTGCTGACCTACTGTTGAGTCTGTTTAATCAACAAATCTGCCGTTCCACACATTATCATGAATAAGCCACTGTAGACTGTTTTTATCCGAAGCCAGGGCATGTTTGGGAAATGCTGTTCTAATGATGGAAATGTATTTATTACTTTACAAAAACATGTATCCATATAATAAAACTGACTAATAAACAAATAGGGGCAGTGTAATTTCACTATATTCAATTATATTTTGTATATTTTCATTGAGTTGATGAAACTGTGTAGAGATATTACAGCCCTTACAATTTGGTTGGCAAATACAAAGACATACAAATTATACTATTCTGACTCTTGAGTGTTTCCAAGTTGTTTATTAAAGGGAGTGGCTTGATTTTCTATAAGAGAAGTAATACATATTGTAAATGTGCTGTGTTTCTCCAGTGTAAATGCATGCAGTCGCCTTTGGTTGACACATTTGTTCACTTATTTAATCTGGCAAGTTGACTAAGAAACTTTATGTTGTTCCTCTTAACAGGATGTTCGAACAAGGAGAAAACAAAAAGATAAGCCCACTTACATTATCAATGGTGGCCACCAGAAGCAGGATGATGGTGGTGATGTGCAGAAGAACAATCCCAGCCAGGATCAACATTGTGTCTCTCTGAAAAGGCAGATAACAGGGGCAGGCGGAAGGATGCACAGTATTTATCTTCCAAGATGCTATGGAGTTATATAACACAGGCTGAGACTTGAGGTGAGTCCAATTCACACACAGCTGTCACAAATAACCACTGTCTCAAACTGGGAGACAGAGGGGGGGGGGGGGGAACAGAGAATGGAGAGCCGTTGCATGCAAGCCCAAACTCGTCCCAGCACTCTCACAAACACACTTAAAAAAAAAAATTACTGCATGGGCCATCTGCTGTCAAACACACCCCCACACAGGGGCTTCCCTGGGCGCCTCACCTCGCTGCTCAAAGGCGGAATCAATGGGATGATTTTTTCCCCAGGCCTTTAAATCTACGAATTAATTATAAATGAGGTATTTATGTTATCTAACTAAACAGATCAAGAGCACATCTTTTTGAGCGCGTCCATGCATATTTTATTTATATATTTATTTATTTGTTTGTTTTGGTTACTTGAATACTTTTGCTCCGTAACTCATTTTCTGTTTATATTGCTTCGACAAGAAGGGAGCGTTTGTTTAGACCTTGTTAGGGCATTCCCATCTGGGATGGGTGCTGCGGCTCGCTCCGTTATACAGACACAGGCCCTATAGTCAACTACTGTGAAAAGAGCGCGAGAATACGACGACAGAAAAGAATAATCACGACTGCGTGTGAGCCATATACACCGAGGAATACACGTTAACGTCCACCTTTAACGTCTCAATACAACATTATGGCGAAAGTTTTGGGTCCCGCGCTTCCTTTTAATACTTTGCTGTTGCGCTCGCGGGGAGGAAAAAAAAAGTGATAGCCGTGCAATTCTTCAAAGCGCTGCTGAGAAACCCCAACTATGCTGAACTTCACTTTTCTCAACTCCGCCGACGTGAAAACTGCCCGAAACACACGCCGACGCCGTTCCCGAGCCCACCATGCACACGGCGCGAACACACAACACGTAAACAAGGTGAAGAAACATTACCTGAAAGCACTTTTACGCACGGGAGTTATTTGGGAATGCGAAACAGTGTAGACCCACCCAGCTTTGAATTCACAGCATACACATCGCTCTGTTTTCTCTCTCCAGCCCCCTTCCCTCCCTTTCCCCTCACCAAACCCCACCCATAGCTCCAGCTCTTTTCCTCCCTCAAAAAAGTCCCGAAGTGGCCAAGTGGCTGAGGGTTCCCTCTGTCATACCAGCGCGCCAGGACGGGTAATGTCCTCAAAACAAGCAAAACGGCTCCATTACACCGCCATACATCCAAATTAGAGGATTATAAAAAATGCCTTCTAGCTGTTCCACAAGCATATCTGGTTACTTGAAAAGCTTCTTGAGATGCCTTTTTAATTAGTTCAAGCAACCCACAATCTGTAAAACCTTTAGCAAGCTACTTCAGTGGGAGTGTCTATGTTTCTTTGGCTAATTAGCTCACCTGGGTGTGCATTTACATAATTAATTGGCAACAACAGCTGTACTATCATGTTTTTTTTTATAAGTTTGCTGATTTTTCCCACTTTCAGCAGGCCAAAACATCTACTGGATGCACTTTAACATGTCCTGCAGAGCAGCAGCAGCCTGTCTGTTGCTTGTGCTGTCAGTTGCCAGTTCATCACTAAGAAGACCTGCTGCACACAGCGGTGCGGGGCATGCTGACCCCTCTAGGGTAAAGCACGGGGGACAGGGTCATCACTTTGGTGGTATGCAACCGCAACCTCAGCCTGATGCTGGTGACACCTTCCCAAGTAAGTGAAATGACATATTGGCAGCGTTGACTGGTGCAACACCCAGAAAGTGAAATCAATTTAAATCAATAAAACCTTCTGAATAGATTATTCAGCCAATCTTCTCACACTAGATTGCATCAGTGATTCCCAGCGTAATGTCATTTCCGGTGTGAAGGTTTCCCCCCACAGCCACGGCGGCTGTTTAGTGCCATATCAGCACAGACACCTGTGAGTGGACAGGGTGGGTTCTCCACTGCTGTCCCTGCTGTCCGCTGTGGGATCCAAGCCATGATCATCACATTCCAGCAGCGGGACATGGACAGTCTCCTCATCGAGAGATGTAAGTCAGGCCTCTCACGCTACTAACTGTAACACGACGCCCTGCGGAAGGCAGATACATCTCGAGCCACGCCTCCTTAACCGACCTCTAACACAATTACAGTCTCTAATTAAAACATACCTACAGTCCAGTGGTGATCGACCCCGTGTAATTTGGGGATTATTGTGGTCAGTTGACACGCAGCGCACATCTGGGAAAGCTTTCGCTGGCTGTCTGGGATGAGAGAAATGTCAAGTGGTTTTGGATTTATCTTCCTCTACAACAAGAGCTGCAGGCTATCAAAATAGTGAATGAATATAATTTATGTGTGAGGTCTTTTTTTTGTGTGTTCCTAGTGGACCTCACATCATCCTCCCTGCCCCTGTCCCATCTTCCCTCGGGCTGCGGCCTCTCTGTGAGGACGACTTGGACGGAAGTGGTCCTTATCGCACACTACAATGGATGCTTTATCCTCCAGGAGGTAGGGAGAGGATACATACCATAATGGATTGCTTCCTTTCCTCTTTTCACTGGCCACTCCCTCGTTTTGTCGACAAGGGAGATTCGCTCATGTTGAGCAGTCTAAGCAACGAGTTAGGAAATAGTTTTGACATTTCCCCTCTCTGGCCATTTGTGGTCAGAATCCGGCATGAAATGACCTGTGATCAGTGTGAATAGTTTACTTGACTCACTGTGTGTTGTTATGTACAGTATATATGAATAATACTGATTTCTACAGCTGCTATGATTTAAGTAAAAGGCTCATTTTCTCACTCAATGTTTTGCAGGAAGAGAACTATATTTTGCCTGTGGTTTGGCATGGATCCAGAGTGAAGGCCTACTGCCCGGTCCAGGTCCCCTCTCCCCGAGTTGTTTGTAAGCCGTCATCAATGGATCTAACGGTCTTTGGAGATGAGGCTGTTAACAGACTCAGTGTTTTGTGTAAGTCTGTGTCACCCTGTATTAGACTTAGAGAGTCCAAGTATCTCCCTCGGTCAGATGAGATTCTCGTTGGCTGACTGGTGGATGTCTGATTCCCTCATGGAAGACCCAAGTTCAAATTCTGGGTTGTTGCATAACTTCTGTGTCGTGCTGACGAGCTAGCAGTGCAAGTCTCCCCTTTATTCTAGTATAGTTGAGATGATATTACTGTTACTGGGTGTGGGAGTGTTCTAGAGGAAGTATCCTCTCGGCAATAAGTTTGAATAGCAGTCAAGATTTTAACCAACTGATTTGACCCCTGGCTCTCTGTCATATATTCATAGTGAATGGAGAGTGGGTGAGCCTCCGTTATGCTGCTGGGCGGTGCTGGTTCCCCTCGTACGCCAGTTCTGAGTCAGTGGTGTTTTCTATTCCCTTCACAACCTGTGTGCTGATACAGAAGGTACAATATGGCTTCCACTGTGTAGTGAATGTCCATTTGACATGTATTGCACAAAAAATAGCAGCCAATGAATGGGCAATGTTTAGAAAAGTTAAATCGTTGAAATAGATGACAGTAATCTAACGTCCAACTTCAAAAAGTTTTCCCAAATAAGGTTTCCTGTCTTTTTAGGGTGGCATGTACAGAATTTACATTCAATCCAGGGAGAGCGCGATGGAGTTTTCCTGCCCTTTACAAATTCCTCACCCACCGAGATATCAATCTAACAAGAAGTATGAAGGGGAACTGCTACCTTCAAACCCCCAAACACAAACCATCTTGGACCCAAATCCACCCCTTGACCCCTTTCCTCCAGAGGCCGACATCCAACTTTCTCTCACCTTTGTCGCACAACAAGAAGAACGGCAGAAGTTGCCAGACGTACAGCAGCAACATACTGAAGTTGTTACCCAGCAACCATCTTCCCAACCTGCCGAGGTCCGTCTGCCCTTCATCCACTACACTCCCGAGCTCCCGACTCTCCCCCCTATGAATCCAATTCCCTTTGAACTGACTTTGAACATTCCCGTAATGTCCAATCGATTACCACAGCCGTCACTGGAGGATATAGGCTCCGTGGAGCGCTATGGGCCTGAGCTTTTGAGATTAATTCCAGCTCTCATCGCCTCAGGACTCTCAGGCTCACAGCGGCATCATCAGGAGGCGCCTGTTGCAAAACTGCAGCGGCACACCAACCGAGAAACTCCGCCAGGGCCACACATGCCTGACACTGGTCCTGTCCCTCCATCACCTTATGACTCACACCTCGCCTCTGCTCCTCCATCTCATATACAGCACGTTGTTCCATAACCCAGTTTTCCCCAGCATCGAAATCAATAAATGCCACTCTTACTCAATTTGCTCTTCATACAAGCTTTATCTAGGACTAATTTTCATATCAGTGACAGCTGCTGCAGTCTTGTTGCATGAAGGTCAAGCGCTGAGTGTTCCCACTTCTCCTTATCGACTGAGAGTAACGTGGAAAGTACCAACTGAACATGTATAACAAATGAGGGGAAATTAGGCTACACTGAGTATTGTCTATTGTTTGTGAATAAAAAATATATTTTAAATGTCTGTTTCTTGGGATTCATGGTAATAAGGCAACGTGATATGTGCATGTTGTGCCCATCAGCAATGCAAAATTACAGAACATGTCTGGTCATTTTAGGCCAAATATTGTGGGATCTAAGAAACACGTGAAGAGTGTAAGTAGAGCAGGAGTAAACACAAAAAAGTGACTGAAAAATAAATAAATTTGCAATACTTAAGCTGAAAAATTACAGACTTTTAAAGAAATAAAGGACTCAAGTAGCTAGAGTTGGTGGTAATTAGTAATTAGTTGCTTTCCACCTCTGTCCTCTGATAGGAAACTGCTTGCGCGCAGTTTGTGCTTTGATTATGATTTGAAAGAGCCAAAGTTAATGCCAACTTATTAAAACTGACTGTATTTATGTTTCTTTGTCGTTTAGCTTTTCGTCTGTGTGCTTGTAGCTTTTTAATTGGTCCATCCTTAACGACACTTAATTGATTGCTACATTTTCAGGTGACGCCTCTGTGCGCATGTGAGCAAAAGCGTCAACAACCCGGCGATGTCTTGCAAACAGAAAAGAGAAACATCTTTGTTTTTATGTGTAGTGACTCTAATCTTTTTTAAGTTTCAAATCTGTGACTCGGTAAGTGTAGGAAAGCTGAATGACCTCGGTGGTTTTACTGCTCACCAAGGTGAAAGCGGATGGGAAAGCGTTAAACCAAAAAAACACGCCCGACAGGCACCTCGGTACTCAGGCGGACGGGTTATCATCCGAGGTGCTGCTCTGCCCAAATCTGACCGGCCAGGTGTTCATGAGCGTCGGCCTCAATCCGCTGTGTTTCCTCGAAAGCCACTGACTCAATTCCACAGATTAAAACTTGATGAAATCGACAACTTTGCGCAGAAGGTCGCAGACCTGTCCTGGACCTTTGGTAACGCCAGTACGCACCAGCGGCCATCGGCTTTTGACTCTGACGCTGGATATCAAGCGGACTACCCAGGTGAAAGTTTATCTGCTTGGTTGATAACAACCGTAGAATAATTAATACAACACAGGGCAAGGCAAATGTTTCCTCATTCACTCGGGTGCTTTTGTTTTATATTCATTAGGTTTCCAGGGGGTCAACGGGAAGGTTTTGGGCCCATCGTTTGACTCCAGCCCTCATTTGTCTGAATGGATGTCTATGAGGCCTTTGTTGCAGTGCGATGACAACATCATGACCTTCACTGCCTCTGGACAAGGATACTCTCACCTGTTGGTGGACAGAGGTGAGAGATGTTTGATTTTGTTTATGAAGGTGGCAGGCCAGATATTCATTGCCAAGCCTAACTGGCCTACCATTCAAAAACAGCAGCTTGGCTAGAGGTCTGTTATATGTCCAACATGTTGTGAAGCTATGGGATTGTTTTTCATCACATGCACCCTAACATAACCCCTACACTTCAGCAGCATTATAAAGAGTTTGGTTCTGGATCCACAGTTGTTTGCAGGTAGTTTCAAAAGGCTCCCAGAACAAAAGGGAAGCAGCGCTGCATTGGGTCCTTAGTGTAGAATGTACATGTGATCTTTGGGTGTATGTAACAGCTGAGTCAGATTAGGCCAATGCAGGGGAAGTCTTTGTAAACATACATTAAGATCCAGTCAAAACCACTAGTTCCCAGCCAAAAAAAGCCCAAAGCACTCTGTCTCATTAAACGGACTAAAATGCCTTTATTTCACATGACAAGAATAGATGAAACACATTGCACCAATACATTGCAGCCTAGTCTGGCCTTCACCAGGGAATATAATGCATATTTACAAAGACTTGCCATGTATTAGCCTATTCTGCCTCCTAGTTTACTCTGGAGAAAATGATGGCACCAGCAGCAAAAGGTTTTAGACATGGATAATCTAAATGTTGTAACTATTGACTTTGTGTTGCCATCTCAAAATCCCTATAAAACGTCCCTGGAGAGAAGCATTTTATGATTGAAAACCACAGTGGAAGATTCCTTAGACGTCAGTAGTAATGGTCTACGCTGTAAAAATGGGAGCTTTTTTGTAGATCAGTGCTGAAAAACCACATTTTCCCTTGCAGAGGACGACTCCCCCATCTCCCTGTTCCAGTTGCCTCCGTACTGCGGCTACTCGGTGCGGACGTCGTGGAGAGACCTTGTGATGACGGCTCCGTATGACGGATGCTACATGACGCAGGAGGTAGCAGCAGCACCTGTGTCATTCCTGAGACCTGTTGTTGTGATTATACCTGCAACGATAACTCATTCGGTTTGTGTTTGGTGTTGTCCGCCCCTCTCCCTGTCAGAATGGCAGCTACGTCCTGCCCATGCGGTGGTGGGGCAGCCCGCTGAAGCTGTCCTGCCCGGTGCAGGTGCCCACTCCTGCCCCTTCTCTCTCCCACCCTGCCTCCTCAGTCCTCTGCTCCGCCTACGGCATGGCGGTCCAGATATCTGGGGAGGGGGGGTATGCACCGACGCTGGGGGTCATGGGTAAGTCATGGGTGTTTCTTTGGGGCGTTATGCTGGGGCGTTTTGAGAATTGGCTGGTTTGTGCTTTGATGGGATGACATGCATCATGTCTGGGAAGTGAAATCCTATTAGCATTTTTTTCCCCCCCAAAAGGAAAATACCAATATTTCTGTCATGTGGATCTTACTATATATCAAAGTATAATACAATCCACATGGATCATAATGCATTTCTCTTACAATTAATTAAGTTATTCACATCATCCATTTAATATTTTTTCATATTTAAAAATATTTAAAATTGTACCTTTTTAATGGCTGGAGGATTCTGACTACAGTGTGTCTATAATGTGTCCCACAGTGAATGGGAAGTGGGCTCCGTTCGTATCTGCAGAGTGCGCCTACCGTGTCGACTCCCAGCCTGAGCAATTTATCTTCTTCATCCCCTTCAATGCTCCTTGTGTCACTGTTGGAGTAAGTTCACTAATTTGATTGAGTGGATTATCGTGGCAGCAGGCTGCCGGCTTGTGACCATGACATACTGATACAATGCCTTTTTTTTTTTAATTCCAGGATGGACTATATCTCCTGCTGCTGTTAGACGAACAGGCGTACACCCTGTCCTGTCCGCTCTACCATAGTCTTTCCCCCTACTTCCCTTCTCCTCCATTTTCTCCTGGTGACCCCTACATCACACATCCTGTTACCCCTGCACCCCCTTCCCCTCCTCCTCCTCCTCAACCCCCAACCCAGGGGCAGATTCCTCAGCTTCCCGACTACCTCCATTACCCTTCCCCGGGCCTGACGTACCCTCCGCTGCCACACGC
>OMOV01087540.1:0-13427 GCA_900312565.1 Beryx splendens | reverse complement strand
AGGTGAGAGGTGGCCTTCAATCCTCCCGTCGAAAATTTTAATTGGGTCAACTTTAATCCCTTACCCAAAAAAAAAATGAATAATATTTGATTGTTCACTTGCCAGGAGATTTTGGACTGGACTTTCAGTGTCACATATCAAAGCCATTTAGCACGTCTAGTATTACAGCAGCTTACTGTTGTATTTGCTACCTACTGCCATGGACTTCTGTTTCCATCTGACTTGCTGGTTTTTTTCTTGCGTGATCAAAACCGTCGCAACGTCAACAAACTTTGTTATGCAACTACGCTAGATACGACACAAACTAAATATAGTGATATAATAAAAAAGCTATTGCTGACCCAACAGTACTTTTGAATACCTCCATGACCTAACTCGTAGATTGTTATGTTCTGTGCCATAACGCTGTCAGCATCCCCCACAACCGGGACATTATGTGGATCTATGCAGTGTGAGGGGGAATCTGAAAAAGAAAAAAAAAGACAGCATGCATTCGCGCACCAAATTTAGCCCAAAAGAACAAAGTGAAGTCGGGATCGGTGCCACCGCAGCACATGTCAGGGTTTGACCACACATGCCCTATTTTTAATGTATTGTTTCTTTATTTTTTCAGCAAACACATTGTAGTTAAGAGGTAATAAAACCTAATCGGTTCAATTTCCTGCCCCATGTGAACGGAGAGGCTTGAATTTAAATCAAAGAACAGCGTTTTCCCCCCAAAACCACTTGTTGACTTAGTAATGTTGTAGTTACTAAGTTGCTAATTGTCCGGACGTGAATCTAAAATGTCATGTGTGTATATAGCAACTGTCAAAACAGATTCCCTTTTATGAAATGCTAACTCGTTATTAGTTTCAGGGTTTCGATGCTGATGGTGTTCTTTTTCATCTTAGGTCATTGTCTAATGGTTTTCTGGCCTTGGCTCCGCAGTCGGAGGCGCAGTGCTCCGTTAGCAAATAGTTTCTTTCCATCAGTGTTTACCACCACAAAGCTAAACACTTACCAGGCTGTGGTATAAACAAAACAACCCCAGCAGGAGTGGTATTATGGAGGGAAACAACGGAGGGAGGGAGTGAGGGGCGGCGGAGGAATGGAGGGAGGTCTGTATCCTCCTCATTCCCTTTTCCAAATGTCTGTTTAATGTTTAATTCTCTCTTTCTCTCTCTCTCTCCCTCTCCCTCTCCCTCTCTCTCTCTCTCTCTCTCCGTGTCTGCCGTTTTCATTCATTCGTGCTTGGCATTATTATTTCAGGGAGGCAACCAGACGGCCACTGTGATTGCTCTGTGCGCCATGAGGGACTTTAATTTAGTGCAGGAGACGTGCCAACTGGCCATCCGGGATGTAGGTGGCCTTGAAGTCCTCATTAACTTGCTGGATACAGAAGAAATCAAATGCAAAGTGAGTAGCCATGCCAAAGCTGGACCTGGATGGCCCGCAGGCCCGAACAGAGCCAGCCCTGTGTGCCAGCCTGTGTTTTAGCTAGGGAAGCACTAGTGCGGGGAAGAGAGCATGCCTTTAAAGACACAGGGTAGCAATTACTCTCCAATATACCTAATGACATGTGTGGCTGCTTTTTAACCTGCTTTTATTGAAGCTTTTTGTTCTGTCTATTTTTAGTGGGAATGTGGGCGAATGTTTGGCTACCAGTTATTGCTGTACTACCCCAATACAGATGGAGACCTCATGTTGGCATTAGGCGCAACGGTTTCTCTTCCGTCCCAAAACATGCCTGTCATGTTTTTGATAGTTTTATTAGTGAAGTGAGGATGTTTGGTTGTTGTCTGTGCGATTAGATCGGCTCTCTGAAGATCCTGAGGAAGATCAGTCACAACTCTCAGATCCGTCGGGCCATCGCCGACCTGGGTGGCCTGCAGACCATGGTGAAGATTCTGGACTCGCCGGTCAAGGACCTCAAGGCCCTGGCTGCCGAGACCATCGCCAACGTGGCCAAGTTCCGCAGGGCAAGGAGGACCGTCAGACAGTACGGAGGGATCAAGAGGCTGGTGAGTCAAAGCCCGGGTCTGGGTTGGTATAACACGAAAGGACGATAAAGGAGAGATTTCCCACTCTGGTCCTGTTTCCGTGTGCCGTCACTGTGAAGTGCAGCAGGAGAGAAAATTGCAGACCAGACCCCGCTCTCAGTTTATTGGCGTTAATGAAAAAATTTTGGGATACGGTTGCAGATATTTTCCATTAAAAACACTGAAAGCTTATTTGGACTGAATTACACACAAGCCGAAACCGTTAACCTCCAGAGGAACCAGTGTTTTTGTGATGAGTAGCTTTTGAGAAAAACAACATTTTTTCAGGTGTGAACCAGATCGGTAACGGCGTTATGCGTAGGGCAGGACGCCCACTTCTGCAGACCAGAAAGCGGGTCCTTTCCTTCCTATTGATTGATTAGTCTTCTGAAAGATATAGCGTGTAGTGCAGCTTAGCACAGCACGGCTGAACTCTTCACCATTACTGTTTGCTTTCTGTCTACATAGTATATGACATCGCCAGACTCTGCTAAACCAAGCATTTCAACGCACGGCAAAGCACTGACCTATACATGCCCTTTTCACACTGCACAGCAGTTGCCAGATAGTGGCCCATCTGTCCCTTTTTCACCTAGTTTGAAAACAGCAGAGCGGGTCCAGGGGTAAAACAGATAGAATGTCCCTGACATCCCCCGACCTGCATTCATGTTTATTGACAGAGGGACCTGTGATTAAAGCCTCCATGCCTTGTATATTTTCCTCAGCCCCAAATCGGATGTTCTCATGTGCAAGTCGCTCGCGGAGGCAGATTAATTTCACGCTACGCTACGAGACCACCTTTGAACTGTGCAGTGTGTAATAGCTTTGCCTGCTCTGTCTCACCGGCCAGGAACTATGGATTAGAACACTGAATGATGGCCATAAACCGTCACACTGGGCTTTTCAGGCCTAACATCAACATCTGCCCTGACGGTTTTCCACTCCCAGCATCTCTGGCTTTTTAATTCTTTCAGACCCAGCGGTAATAGAATTTTAATTACGCCCCCAATCACAGCCAACAACTTGCTATTCTCATCTGGAAACGTCCATTATCACCCCAGTTCAGCCAGTGAAATTTTCAGTCCTTGAATTTGAGTCAAGTTCATCGAGTTTGCGTACATGCGTGCGTGCCGGCGTCCGGGTTACCGCTTGTGCGCACATGCGTGTGGTCCGCCTGTTTGTCCGCACGCGTGTTTGCGTGTGTGTTTGTATTTATCGTCGTGTTTATCCACGTGCGCGTCTATCTCTGCGATCAGGTGGAGCTGCTGGACTGCGTTCCGGATTCGGCCGCGCTGACTGCAGAGCAGGAGAGGGATGTGGAGGTGGCCCGCTGCGGCGCTCTGGCCCTGTGGAGCTGCAGCAAGAGCACCAGGAACAAGGAGGCCATCCGCAAGGCCGGGGGCATCCCTCTGCTGGGGCGCCTGCTCAAATCCCCCCACGAGAACATGCTTATCCCCGTGGTGGGCACCCTGCAGGAGTGTGCCTCCGAGGTAAGGGGGTCCCGCTCATGAGTACTTGCTATGGCACTAGTGATCGCGCTGAAGCGGGATGAGGAGTTGGGGTGTGGGTGCATGGATTGTGTAGTCAAAACCTGTAACTCTGATTATATGTAATAGTAACAGTAATAGGATACAGCTAAGAAAAAAAGAGTATGAATAAGAATGAAGCAAATGAGGGGTTTTAAACACAACTGACATTTAAGTAGAATGAAATATATGAGTGCAAAATAGCAGTAGAGCATACTGAGTCAAAGGAATGCACAAAAAACTTAACACAACACACAAAAATGTGAAATGTATGAAGTTTGAAAATAAAGATAATAAAAATAGCATATATTTGCAGTATATAACAGATGAGACAAATGTGAGAATATGAAATATAACCAAAATGTGAGTTTGTGGCGTGTGTACAGCATCGCCTACTTATAGCCTGTATTAATTCTTATGTGGGCTGTTTTTTGTCCGCCACAGAGAAGCTACAGGATTGCCATTCAGACTGAGGGCATGATCGAGGACTTGGTCAAAAACCTCAGCAGTGACAATGATGAGCTTCAAATGCACTGCGCCAGTGCAATCTTCAAGGTAGCTGTTCCCCCCTGCATACAGTATCTCCTGTGGCTCCGCACGTATTCTATATATGTGAAAAAAACTAGCGGAAATTGAAGAAACGATGTAAAACAGTCTTTCTCAGTCTCATAATTAGATCCAGACTGCAGAGGGAGTTAATGTACACCTTGACTCTCCCCGGTGCTCTGCAGTGTGCAGAGGACAAGCGAACCCGTGACCTGGTGCGTCAGTACGAGGGCCTGCAGCCCCTGGTCTCGCTGCTGAGCAAGGCGGACAACAAGCAGCTCCTGGCCGCCACCACCGGGGCCATCTGGAAGTGCTCCATCAGCGTGGAGAATGTGGCTAAGTATGCCTGGGTTCAGGGTCTCACCTTATTACCTCTCATTAACGCACACGGACACATACACACACGCATAAACACACAAACACACACACACACACACACGCAAACGCATGCGAACTAGGCAGCGAAAGCATGTCGACTACTAGTGAGGGGTGCTGTTTTTAACATACCAGGGGTATTGGAATAGCCCCATGTTTTAAGATGTATGACTATGTGTTTGTAATTAGTGGTAACGGATTTGTCTGACTTTGACAAATCACTTACACAGGAACAGCCATCTAATGAGCCTCCATTTAGAGGGGGGTTAATAGCAATTAAGCATTTCACCCACATGTGCCCATAATGTTTGGAAAATATGTTTGCTAAGTTGATGTGGTTACCAGCAGTCTTATGCGAATACAATAATGGCAGAGGTGGATGCGGCACGGCCTCCAAAGCCCTGCAACAGCATTTCGGGGGGTTCAGCCGACTCTCGAGTGCATTAGGGTCGTCGCAGCGATCATCACATGTGCTGCTTTTTATGGGGAGCTCTCATTCATCCGCATGCCGGCCGTGTCACTTTTTCCACTCTCGTGCTGTTGTCATATCTCCTTCTCCTTTTACGTCGTGTCTGGTTGAAGTGATTATTTGGGCAAAAATGTAAAGTTTTTGTACGGATTCTATTAGCTGTGATCTTTTATGTGAGTGTTTGCCGGCCGAATGCGCGCTTTTCCGCTGTTAACAAAAGACGAAGTCTAAGTGTCGATTTTATAGACTTCAGTGATGTGTTAGTCGAGGCAGTGCCCCGCTCGTGTTGAACCGAGTAGGCATGCTGAAAGAATCAGCCTTTGGGATGGCGATTTTGTAACGTCAGAAAAGGCGAGCTGACATCGCCTTTAATCATTTGTCATGTACGGCAGACGTTTATTTAAGTGTCATTTAGCCTAGTTGCTCCAGCGGTGGCATTTCTGGAATGGTTCTTGGCTTTTACTTTAGTGTCAGATGATTTTTTAAGTCAGTAATTTTCCCCTCTAAAATAAATAATGCCCGGAGACCGTGCCCTGGCAGCCCCGTACCTTCCCAGCGGTGCTCCCATGAAAGAATGATTTAGCTGTATTTATTTTCTTATTCAGTGTGAGACGTAAGATATGACCCACATGCGTTGATTTAACACCGCGGTAACTTCATAATAAATCCAAGGCCTGTTTTCCACAATGGAGCCAAGACGCTGATAAGACATTGTCTGTTAATAATTTTTTATGATAAGGGCGCTTTTGGAGTTTTAAAGTTCTCCGTTGAGGTAAGATTATATGGAAATGTTTCGCTTCTCACTCAGAAACGCGATATAATTCAAATTGCGGTGGAATTCTAAAAATAACAAGAAAAAGGCGCAGTAGCACTCACACGGGTCTCGCTGCACTTCATATATCATAACTGACAGAATGATATCCTACATTTAGGGTCCTCCTACATTTAGAGTTAAGTCCTCCCAACTGGAACTGAGTGTCTGTTGCCACATCCAATTAAGTAAGGACTCCATTACGGACGCATACCAATAACCTCTCTTTAAAACAAGGTCGCTGTCTGTTCGACCGAGTTCAGAGAGGATAGGATCAGCAGGTGAGCACTTTAAGCCTGAAAGAGACTCATCTCCTGATATTTTAAGGGGACAAAATGAACCTTTTAAACTCCTCATCCACTGGCTTGCATATCCAACTCGGTTTTGAACAAAAAAAGCCTCTAAAAAAACCAACAAAAATGGCACAGACTGGGAACCCTTCTGACTGCAGCTTGGCGTGGTGATAAAACAAGTTAACTGCACTGGCCATGAGTAATATGGCACCTTAGTACACTTGCTCCCAGTGCGGGCTCTGTGCCCTAGGGTAATTACTCATAACACTGTTGCTACGCAAAACAGTAATAATAATCATGATAATAACAATAATAGGAATGCTGATAATGATACCTTTAACCACATGTAAACCACAATTAACGACACTTCATTTACAAACATCAAAAGAGTCTGAAGGTTGCCCTGACTCTCATTACGGTTAACGTAATATTTAGCAAAGGTATCTAAGTGAGAGAACCAAAGGGCCATAACATGGATACAGAGTTCCCATTTAGCGGTTTCTTTTCCTGTGTGTGTTGTGTTTTGTTTTGCCTTTTTGGACGGCGTGGGCACTTGGGTGTGAAGGAAGGTGAAATTTGGCCGCCTCTTCAGGAGGAAACCAGCATGATGCGGAGCGAGTGTTCTTTATGCACACTTAAATTTGCAAGTGGATCTGTTTTTTTCATACTCTCCTCGGGTTATTTGAATCGCTTATAAAAATGTCTAGGTCAGGCGAAAGCTTGGAATGAAATGGCCGAGCCATTACTGTCAAAAGGGAAAGGCTGCTAATGGTAACAGAGTTTCAGGGGCGTGCGCTCATTTCACAATCAATCATAGCCCGAGCGCGGTGCCGAAATGAAAATCATTTTGGAATATATTTTACTACAACAGTAATGAGGGGGAGAGACAGGACTTGTTTTTTCTTTTTTTTCATTAAGTGCACGGACAACTGAAACAGACCTCGTGGCCCGTCGCAAACAGCATGCTTCTTTGTGTGAGTGATGTTTAGCACGGTCTGGACAGTATAGAGGTGGGGAGGGAGACCTCCACTCAAGACCAGCAGCGGCATGTGTTAGCCATTTGCCTGATTAATGATGCATCAAAATGAGAGATGATTGATGCCCAGAAATATAATTACATTCATAACTTAAGTGTGTTTGTTTAAAACATCGTCTTAACGTCCAGAGCTTATGTTTTTCACGAGGCTTCCAATATTGCGGCCATGCCTGGGCCGTGGTTATGTACTCGGGAAACGTCCCGCAAGGAAACGCCGAAACATTATTTTGTGCAGATTTAAAAGCAGTTATGGATGCACTGATATGCGGCCCGCTCGAACCTGCATTCTGAGGTGTTGTTGACACACACAGATGCTGTTATAAAAAAAAAAAAAAAGCTTTAACAAAAGAGTGAGGGAATAACTTTGCAATGGAAAGTCGTGACTGCCAAGTCGTGGGCCGTATTTGCCAGCACAATAATGTTTGGGGTCAAGATTGTGGGGTTGGCTTCCAATTACTGGCTACCCCTCCATCTTACCTCTGTTCCAGGCCTATGATGAGCAAACCATAATTGCCTATCCAAATGATACTTCTCCTTACCTCACGTTCTGTCTACAGCTCTTCGCTCACCCGAGAGTTATCGCTGCTGTTCCCTTTCAAATGAAATAAGTCAATCTGTCTGTAAAGCTTCAGGTTGCTGATGTGTCCCTTCATGGTCACTTCTTGGAGGGTCTCTCCTCACAGTCCCTGAAATGATGTCTCTCTTTCACTCGGGGCCCTCCTAAAAAACTCTAGTTGGTATAAAAGGCAGCATTAAAGCTTTCTGCACCACCAGTTGCATGTGTTGCTGCAGCAGATGAATGAGGGAAGGGAAAGGGAAGACAATCAATCATAGAAATCTGCTGCACAGAAGCCCCACTGTGGTTCTTGTGTCTTCTGACAGGCTTTAATAAAGCTTCCAGTTGTGTGGAGCCCAGTGTTTTCAGTAGGAGCCGCTTCAGGCAGCTTTGTGTAATGTTACTCTTGCCATCACGTAATTACGTTGAGTTGGGATTGGTTTAACAAAAATAGACATGACTCGCCGTTCATTTATCAAAAGTTATGTCTGTGATTACAAGATAATTCTACTGCAGTCTACTGCCGATGACACTTCTGTGATGGCAAAGGAAAACCCTTGTTTTTCTTTTTGGTGAATTTGAAAGTGAACTTCTGGCAGCTTCTCTGTTCATTAGCAGTGTTTTCACTTGCAGGAATAGGCTGTGTTCTGGTGGACCCTGACCAAAACCAAATGACCTTGGCCATCTACAATAGCCTACGGACAGTGTTGCCAGCAACCGTAACTGTGAATAAAAACAGTCGTAGAACTTAACTGTACATCAGAGGATTATTGAGGCTTTCTGCGACCGCATTATATCCTTTTTAAGTGTTTACTATAGTTTACCACTCTATAGCGCTGGCAAGCAACGCTAAATCACAGCAAAACAGGGAGTGAGCGCTTCCAAGCCACAGCAAACCTTCGGTCATACAAAGTACATGCGTGGGGGAGCTGTGAGGAGCCATGGGAAAACTGCCTCTGCTACTGGGTTAAGTGTTCCGCACCCGGGCCACCCGAAGGCAAAGCCACCCAATTCCTGCACAGTAGCTGCTAGCAGTCACCTTTCCAACTGATGTCGATGACAATTTATTACTCGGCTAATATGATGGCGTGACGTGATTACCGAGCCACTGAATGAAGCCTCGCCTCTTCTTCTCTCCTCCGAAGGTTTCAGGAGTACAAAGCCCTGGAGACCCTGGTTGACCTGCTGACTGAGCAGCCTGAGGAAGTGCTGGTCAACGTGGTGGGAGCCTTGGGGGAATGCGCCCAGATAGCCGCCAACAGGGCCACCATCCGCAAGTGTGGCGGCATCCAGCCGCTGGTCAACCTGCTCACCGGAACCAACCAGGCATGTCGAGTCGTCTCTGTCGGCACAGAAAACCTGCTTCTTTCTCAGTCGTTCATGTAAACGTTCATGCACGTGCTTTGCGTTCTTTCGTTCATCCAGGCGCTGCTTGTGAACGTGACCAAGGCGGTGGGCGCCTGTGCAACCGAGATGGACAACATGGCGTAAGTCTCTCTCGCTTCATATGCATCCGACAAGGTCACACGGTCTTTGAGGTTTCGCCTCCTGCCGCAGGACACATTTTACTGCGCGGTGTTTTCACAAGGTAGACCGTCCCATGTGAGGTGTCTCTTAAACGTTAGCGGCTCGGTGGCTTACCCATTGTCGTACTGAATTAGATCCAAAACACATATTCTTGGCTGCGGAATGATGTCATATGACTGACACAAACTCCGGGATCCAAAGACAGTATCATTACGCTGTCATGGGCCGACGTTTAAAGAAGTCTCGGTTCTTTTAATGTGTAATTATACAGGTAGCTCTCTCTTTCATCCCCCGGCTTAATGACAGACGTTTAAAAGCTTTGTTTATTGTACCTGCTGCGTTAAATGTGCTTGTGGTCTAATTCCCAGCGTTTTACTGTAGCGCTGTGGTCACCGTTAGGACTCGAGCTGGTCAGAGATGCATACCTAAGGCTGGCCCCGTCCAAGACTTCATGGCTGGGAAAACACAATGAACCAACAGTCCAGAACAGCCTGTGTTGTTCTTATTCTGTGTTCATTTAACCTCTGCAGAACATTGCGTGGCCTCCATCTGAATCTCATTGCTTTTACAAGGCTGTTATGGACTGCAAGATCCCTCTTAATTAACACTGGACGCAAACGCAACCCGATATTTCGAGTCCACATTGTTAGTTAGCTGTTAATGCTATTGTTTGAGAGTACTGCATTTGTTGGTCGAGCAAAAACCCACGGCTGCAATAAAAAGTGCAGCATGTTTTGACAAAATAAAGCCACTTAATGTGCTCGATTCAACACAAGGAGAGGAGTGTTTCGCATCCAGGCCGGTCGTCCAGCAGACATGTTCTCCATGTTTCTCACAGTATGTATATTTAGGCCAGACCTTGTAATCTTTTAGCGTTCACACTTTGCTGTAAACAGAAAGTCGCTATTTCCACAGGCGCTTTTTCTATGTCCTGTGGCGGTGGCTTATTTTGAGACGTATGTGTACAGTAGTTTGCCGAGCAATTAACATAACTTACATTTGATTGTTTCCTGCTCCAGACCGACAAGGCCAGTGCTGTTTTTCAGATTCCCAGTGATTAGACTCTCGCTCTGTTTGGCTAACCAACACACGATGATGTGATGTGTGCATATCTCCGGTGTTGCCACACACTCAGCTACAAACTCCCTGTCTGCTATGCATCACTTCACCTTGCCAACAAAAGCTATTGCTCAAGTAGCACGTTATGCTGTTCGGCACGATCATTCTCTCATCATCACTCTGGTGCAGGTCATCCATAACTACCGCAAGCCAAAAAACAAACGCTGATCACTTTGAAATTTTCCATGAAATACTCTCATGTTTGTTTTCGTTCTCAACCAGTAGGCAGCGAGCGCTTTAATGACATAGCACTTCCTCCGATGAATCCTGTGTAGCTACAAGGAGCAACACACATTGTATAATGCCTCCAGGGTCTGCGGTCTCCTCCTCTAATCCATCACTGTCAGCTGCATCTTCGTCGCTAATCTGTTTCATACCTGCTTCTTGGGAGGACGGAGCTGTTTTGGCGGACGATATGACGCTTCGTTTTTGTTTTCGGTCCGGATTTAAGAGGCCCCGCGGACTGGAATCTTGTGTTATGATCCCCCCAGACTGATTTATGTGCAAACGGAAGACAGATGGCGCAGGGGACGTCCCTGATGAGTGTTCGCTCGTTGCCAGTCACGGAGATACTGTGATTAGGGAGTGTTTAAGTAATTATGACAGCATTCAATGTCGGCCTTGTTGGTGGAAGCACACATGGGGAACACGTTACATGTTATTTATACCAGACAGCGGGTGCACTGTGGCGTAATTCTTTGGGTTCCCAGACCCTGACTGCAGTTTTGACTACAGCCATGTATGCGGCATGAAATACGGCTCATGCTTAAGTAAACTTCACTCAGACCCAATGAAATATAGAGAGACCTGTCTGTGGCTCTGTTTGATTTGGAAAGAGGTCCTCCTTTTGGCCCGGGTTGAAAAACAAGCCACCAACATACAGCTTAACTTTGTCTCAGTTGCTATTTATAAATCCATGTATGAAGCGCTATACACAGATGTATACGAGTTAACCTCTGGCCCTAGCATCGCCGAGCTTTCCCATGGAGAGCGATTCTGAGTGAGCAGACAGTGGGTGGGTTTCAGGTCTGGAGAGGAACTGTGCAGGACTGAAGGCGGGTTGTGATGGGAAGCCCATGCTTAGATGGATCCCTCCTTTGATCCTGCTTGGCAATAGTTATGCGTTGCCTGCTCCTGGCTGGGGTGATACGGTCAGAGCTTTGAGAAGCAAAAAAAAAAAATTGCACTCTTAACTAAGAATATATGAAATCACAATGTGCCTACTTTTATCTGTCATGCTCATTCTTTTTCTCCCTCTTCCCCTTTCTCCCCACTCCTTACCCCCACCGCTGTTCTCCCTCTCTTCCTCTCACTACAGAATCATTGACCGCCTTGATGGAGTGCGCCTGCTCTGGTCCTTGTTGAAAAACCCCAATGCAGATGTTCAAGCCAGCGCCGCGTGGGCCATTTGTCCGTGCATTGAGAACGCGAAGGTACAAGACGGCATTTTTCACTCCTCCGTGACCTGAAGTTCATTTGTCTCCCGTAATTGCCTCCGCTCCGTGTCTGTGCGGCTGAAATAGACCAAAGGCACATAGATAGGCTATAAATCAAAGAGGTCTGCAGGGTGCGTGTTGTTCCAGAATAAAGGGTTATCAGGGTTAGATCCCTCTCACCACACAGAAGCCTGCTTATATCACCCATGCTTGTCTCCAAAGCTCTCCTTCCAACCTGCTGTTGGGAGGTTTGCAGGGGCAGCGCGGTGTCAGCCGAGGCTTACATGAACCCTGGGCTAATATGAAGCAGAGAAGCCTCCTTGGCACACTGGGATTGGCGAACTGGGAAGCAGGCAGGGAGAAAGACTGAGTAATATCCTGTGGCATGGCTGCTGATTCCCCAGCTGAAAATCTTCCCTCAACATGCTACTAGTTACAGAGGCACACAATCCAGGCAGCAGACTTGCATGCGGCACAGAGTGCTAGACGGTGTCTCCGGTGAACCCACTTCTATAATACAAACATTACTCAACATGAGGAAAACAAAGGCTCGCGAAAGCAGCCAGCGCATGGCGTAAAGGCTGCTTTCATCAGCGACGTGCAACAGGCAGATCGGTCTGCTTTAAAACTTTTGTTTTCGAGATACAACTATTCGAGGAATGAAAATAGATATTCTGGAGTTCCGTTAACATGTGTGTAATATTATCATGTTTTCCTTCAGATATTATGAGCTCCTTTGCGCCCTCCTTCCAAGCCCGCAGCCTTGTATTACACAGCGCTGGTGTCAATCAACTCTTATTTCAGTTAGACGTCAGCAGGTCTTTGATCCCCTGAGTACTTGTATAATTTCCAAATACAAACGTAACGTTGTTCTATTAGATTATCGCCGTGATTAAGGTAAACAGCTTGTCAGTGGGACAATCTGGTTAAGTTTAAACAGATATATTGGGCCCAGACAGGTGTCTTGGGGGTGAAGCCTTTTTCGCTGGCTGGAATTTCTCTGGCCCAGAAGTGTGGCGAAAATGATGCATGGCAACCATATGGAGGGGAGAGGAGGTTGCGCCGACCCGCTATTGAGCGCTAACAAAGTTTGACAATGTTTGTCTGGACGTCACCGTGCCAATTTTGAGGGAAATGCATGTACATGCTCTTTGGGTGATTTTTCGGAGACGGGGGCAATGGCAAGAGCTAAATAGTGCTTTTTTTGCCCGTGGAGCCGGGGAACCTGATACAGCTGCTTCGGCGCAGTAGTTATTTAGATAAAAAACCCCATGTGGTTTGAGTTAGCAGTTCCATAGAGGTTTTATGAGAGGGCCATGGTATAAATGCATCTGCTGGATGCTCCGTGCTGCTGCCCCTCCTCAAACACAGGCAGACACATACAGCGCGCCCCACCAGCACTCGCCTGCCAGGTCCACGACTTCAACCCACTTATTATCATACAAGTGCTGTAAAGGCTTAGTACTGAATCAGTCAATTAGCTTTGTTCCTCAATCAAGGAAGTAGAACCTGCCCGGTCGCACCTAATGAGGTGTATCATTAATTTGCCTGGACATGGAGGCAAATTAATGATACACCTCATTAGGTGCGACCGGGCAGGTTCTACTTCCTTGATTGAGGAACAAAGCAAATTGACTGATTCAGTACTAAGCCTTTACAGCACTTGTATGATAATAAGTGGGTTGACGCGGTGGACCTGGCAGGGCAGTGCG
>OMOV01087534.1:0-15302 GCA_900312565.1 Beryx splendens | reverse complement strand
ACTGTGTGACTGGAGTTCAGACGTGTGCTCTTCCGATCTCCGACACCAAAACACGCTGCCTTCATACACACACACACATACACACACACACACACACACACACACACACATACACACACAAAGAGAGTTAGGAATCCATTCATATGGCAGCAGCTGCCACTCACGGACCTGTCACCACTTCCTCTAACTGAGCACGTTGAAAGGCCATGTGGATAATGTAATTCCGTTCCCATGGGGTTGGGATGTTCCAGCTTTTATCTGCAAGCTTGGAAGACAGTAAATTCTCCATGGACCTTGATAGGTTGCATTTTGCAATCTGCCAGATGCAGTTCTGCCTCCAGTTTTGATAAGTACGCACACAGTTAACTCGCTTGCTTCACTGAAATTATGAATTAATATTAGCTAGTAATGAGAACTAGGGAGCTATGAGAAATATTCATAACAATCAAGAGTTTCATATAATCATTATAGATGTATTGTATGCAGTATCTGTTATGTAGAAATTTTCATCATGTGGCACAGATCTAATATTGTAGTCTGTTTTCAATAAATTGTGCAAGATTACAGTAAACAATGTTGCATCTAAATGGTCTTTGTGTCTTCGTAGAGGGGAGATGTTGATGTCGCCAGCTGCACAGTCAAGGCTGATAGTGGATGTTTACTTTGACAAGTGGGTCTGTCTGTATGCTCTCTATGGAATTCTGTTCTACTTCCATTGAGGATTTGATTTGTGATACAAATTCTGTCCATGCACTTGTTGAGGAAAGACCAGAGGAGAAAAGCGACCGTTCACATTTATCTTGAACCTTTAAACTGTGATTAATGCTGTTCTCTTTTATGGGCATAGTCAGGCAGGAATAAAGATCCCAAATCTTAGTTTGTGTCCTGTGGTGTTTGTTTCCTGGCTTACATATATTTAAGAGAATGGAGCTGGGAAATAGTGCAGTACCTTTGTGCCCATGAGTTCAGTACTGTAAGAATTGCTTTGGTAAATGTAGTGAATGTCAACTGGGATAGATTTACATTTTGTTGTAAAATTCTACTGAAGTTGAATGCTTCTTTGAATATGAGCGCTAGCTTTAAAAGTGTAAAATACTGTAGAGAAGGAAACAGAAATCTGGAGTAGTGTTTTACTCCAGTGTTTCATCTGAAAGTTGCCACTTGGCAGTCAAGCCCCCAGGTAGATAAAGATATGTAGAGCTGTGGTTCAGTTCACGTCATGTGCTGTTCCTCACAACGATAAACCGAACAGTTCCCGATGTGAACTGACACTCTGCTCAGTGTAACCAGCACCAATCTGTCAAGGTTTCCCACTTCAACTCCACAGCTATGCAAAGTGAGCAGGTGTTTTTTTCTCTGGGTCTTTAACTGCATATTCAAGCACATTTGAAGATACTTTACTCTTTACATAATATAGTAAATGAGTTCAATCTGATGTTGAACTGGAAGCTGAGGACTGTTTGTAAATTAGCAGCCTATTATAATAATATTTTTTGTTTCAGTGAATAATAGATAATAGATGGCAGTAACTGTTTATTCCAAATGCATAGACAATCTATTTAACGTGATATTATGAATTTTTGAAGCAGCTATAAGCTAGAATTTAATTAGCAAAAGATTAAGAGGTTTGTGCAACTGCTGCTGCAACTGAGAAGTGTCATTTATTTTTTTTAGGGATCAAACAGCTCCTTCACTCCCACTCTGTCTTCACATCCTCTGTGTTACTTTGGTTCTTCTGATTAGTATTTTCTTAAGATCCGCCTCTGTAGCTCAGGGGCGGGAAACCCCACTCTTGGAAGTCTGTCAGATATGCCAGTTTTCATCGTGCCTCAGCACTTCATTAATCAGCACAATTCCTCAAAGGGATAGCCAAGTCATACTTGAATGGAGCGCTGAAGAGCAAAGAATGCTCAGAGAGGCGAGAGGCTGGTTTGGAGGGTTTGATATTACTGAATAAAACTGCCTGGAATGGGTGGGACATGTTCCGAGTTGTCACATTTATTTTTGCGTCAGAATTACCGAGCGCTTGGGTCATTAACGTTGACTTAGTAGGGCCCTATAGTGGTATTCTGCTGGATGATTGATTGACTGGCAGGCTCATTGATTTGTGACTTATTGATTGGTGTGTCAATGTATTGATGTAGCTACAAGGGAAACCACAGTGTGAAGCCTCTGTCAAAGATGTGCACCATCAGTCTTCATTATTAAGGCAGACAATAAACGTTGACATGTTGCAGATCCATCAAGATGTTTCATCTTCTTATAGCTTTGTAAGCAGGATTTTAATGTCATTTCACTCATGATAACAAATTCTCAGTAACCTCCCCTACTTTAAATCAGATTTATATCTATTAGATGTTATTAGACCTTCAATCAACCTATTAATATCCTTTACAGAAGAAGCCACATGGAGAAACCTGTTACTGTTAGACTCTGAGGACCTAGGAGTTTGTGGTTGTTAGAGAGACCGTATTATACAATAAATATTAATTAGAAGCTTTGGAAACTTGCCAAATCAAAAAAATGCATTTTACATTTGATCCCAGTACTGTAAAAGTTTGTGCTTGCTTAATTATGTATTTGATTTTGGCTGATAGACCAAAGACAACATTCTGCAGTTGAGTGCAATTTTAGACAAGCAAAAATGGCTAACGATATGGCCCTAGTTTTCAGAATAACTCCCAAATCCCATGGAAGATGACTCATGTATGCATTCATTTTGAATGTATATACTGTAGATATTGAATGCATGTAGTATAGTCTGCTGCTTATTATAATGTATGTCTTGCACTATTCACACCTCTTGTCTTTCTACTGTGTGTGTCAATATGTATTTTGAAACGTGATCTGCTTTCCTGTACATTTATTGTACTTTATTGATCCTGATTTTTGGTTCAGATTTCTTACTCATCTGGCTGAAATATTACTATACCTATAATAAGCTATGACAAACTACAAACTTACCTGCCCACATGACCAAAACCACCACAATGATGATCATCTCTCCTGTCTGTAGATGTCTGGACTTGTCCAGCCCCTGCACTGTGGGGTCATCTGGGAGAGAGGAGAGACAGGACAGCTGTGGTCAATACAGACTGCTAAATACTAAATATACACAGACTGCTACTAATACTAAATGCACCCACCTACGAGACTAGTCTTATAAACCCTGTACTGCCTGTATTTGTAATATAATATTAACAACTCAAACATGTTTACTCAGCTTTCACATCTGAAGTATCGCACTGTCTTGAGCAGCACAAGTCACTTAATGCAAGTCTCAAGTCTTTAGTCACGAGTGTGAATCAAGTCTGTCTAAACCACAACATTATTTCTAAGAAATTTACAGCCAGCTTATAACATTATGGCTCATTTAGCTGTTAGTATGTTAGACATTGGTTAAATGATAATGTAACCTAAATGAAGGTTTAGAACCACAAGAGTACATAATTACTACATACTGTACATTATACTGCCCAGTAGGAAAAGAACACAATGAAAACTAAGATTTTTAAAGGTTTGAAGTCTTGTAACCAAATGGCACTGCAGCTGATGCCATGCAGCTGTTGTGTTAATCAGAACAACACATCAGACTGACGTCTAGATACAGCATAGTCACATGCAACCTAAACAGAAACAAACACTTCAAACATTTTATGCTATACAACAATGCCTTTCTTTTACAGATGCTCATTGTTCATGAGTCACTAATCTAACGTTCAAGTCAATTTGTATGTGACTTAAGTCCCCATGTCTTGAGAATTGTAAGAGAGACGAAATACGCAGTAAGCTACAAAACAGACATTTAAGAAGCAAAAGACATGCTGATGCTTCAAACAACTGAGAACCTCCTGGCAACCGTTTGGACCTAAATAGAGTGCAAATCCTCTTAAAACTATAGCTTCCCTCTACTCAAAAAGACACCAGTCAACAGCCAATTTATATCAATCACCATTAAGTCATCATGTCATCAAGCGTTGGCAAAAATGCACGTTCCGTTCATCTCATATGACTGTCATGCCATTGAACAGGAACTCTAGTCAGAAGAAGTGGCGGGGAAAACCACACGTCAATCTTGTAGCATTAATCCCCATTTAAGAGGATTGACTATGGGCCTATTTCCACCCCCTAAACTTAACCTGCGTGGATGGAACTCTTCCAGCGCACCACTCTACCCAATTGCCCCTCTTCAGTGAATCAAGTCATCAAGACACTGGCTCCGAATACCAGGCTGTCAGCTCTCTGCTGCACGCGATAGCAATTACCAAGTGGGGTCAATTGTGCTGCCACGTTTTTGGGAAGTGGTGGTGGTGTGTGGTGTGTGGGTGTGGATGTGAGTGTGTGGAGGGTGAAGATGGAGAGACTCTCATCATTGTTGAGGCATTGACCAATATGAAGGATCTGTTGTTTTTTTGATATTATCAAGTGACCATTTTTCATCATAGACATTGAATTAGGCCCACAACACTTCCAACAGTTAATTCTGTCATCCCACAACCTCCATCTAAGATTCATCTACCCCATCTACCCTTGCACTTAAATACCAGGTTCAGTCTCAGGCCAGTGCTTAGCTTCAGTGTTGGTCCTGTGAGGTGTTGTGTTAACTTCTGCTCACTCAATAATGCGTGTTTTCTGATTTGTTTCTCTTCACACACAAAACCAATCGAATGCACTTGATTCTCTCTCCTAGTCGGTCAATAGCTGTTTCCGGTTTGTTTGTTTTCAATCGCTGAAGCAAGGAACTTCAGCACTTAGGAGTACATTCCCTGAGTGAGACTACATTTGCATCTTGATAGGATACGTCTGTGTCTTTCCAACATAACTTCTTCTTGTTTACACTTTGCTATTGCTTTTCTATTGTTCCTGCTTAACTTAAAGACAGGGTTTCGGGTACATCCTTCCGCTTCGTCATGCTGATATATTTGTTCCATCCTCAATTTTGTATTTTCCAAGTGTGCCTTGTTCCCCCCAGCTCCATGACCCTGTTACAAATGCCCTGCAAATCCCAGTGCCTAGACTAGGCGCCGCATTTCTGACGTCTGCTGCGGTGTCTTGAGACGCTCTCGGCATCCACAAAATCTCCTCGGATTTGTACATTTGAATTCCTCCATGAGGCAAGGGGGATGCAACGGAACAACCCCCTTCTCACAGAGTGCTAAATCACTAAGACAGTGTGGGCCTTATTCCTTAATATACAAATGATTTTCTCAAACTGCTCTGGGTTTGTTAGGGGTATCTCATACACTGTAAATGTCATTGCTGGGCATTAGCACAAGCTGCACGCACCACAACTTTAAGTAGTCTGGGAACACTGAACTCCCTACACACTCTGAGCCGCTACCTACTCTAACCCCTGAAGCTGCTCTTTGACTGCAAGCTTTATGTTAGACCATCTCCCTAAGCTTCTGATTGGCTTCTCTGATAAGCTCTTCATCAATGCAGAATCAAAGTCTGACAATTTCCCCCTAACAATAGACTTTTTATAGCTTAAGTCAATGGCATTTAGTTTCTTCTAAGTCCATTTTAGGTTATCATTCAACTTAGAAAGCAGCTTTTATGAGTGGGGTGCTGTTATAATCAACCCAACATGATGTCCTCATGATAACCTACAGTACATTATCGCTGATGCTGAAGGCAACGTATCATGGCCCCTTACCGTGATATCTAGACCCTGTCATGATGTGTATATTCTCGAAACAGGATTTTGAGGATGTTTATAAAATGTTAAGTCAATGACAAAATATTGTTTGGTACTAAGCCAAATTAGGGATGAATATTTGTGAAGTAATGCAAGGCTTTATACCAAAGAATGGCTGAAAAGAATTTCCAAATGTTCTGAATAACGTGCTGCTGCAGCACCATACATATTTCACATCGGCACCATACTCAGAAATGCTGTTTGATTCTCTCCTAGAGGAGAATGAGGGCCTGGCCTGGATTGTGCCTACAGTATACAAAAGAGACTGTGTTGCGATAATTAGTCAACCTTCCTCTTACTCGTCTCAAATCCCTTGGTGTTAGTTGTGGCTATGAACTGTGCAGTGAAGCCGTGTACTAGCACACCAGGGGCTCTATATTGGTACCACAAAGATAACTCATCTGATTTATTCTTACATTATCTCTCTTTGAGACTACCCAATTACATGGTGTGCTCTTAAGTTTCATTAGGATTAAAGCCTTGATTTAAAATCAATAAACTAGCTCTCTAGTCCCTACCACATTCAGCTGTGGTAATCAATAGAACTGGGACACACTGTCACTAAGTTGCCATTCACTTTATACTGTATGTTTATTGCTCTGAGGGTCCGACTTAGTAATGATCCAGAGAAAAGCTCTGCCACTTCCACTGCACAATTTATTTGATATTTTTGTACTTGCTTTAATTATAATTACCCTCTAGAATGTGTCTTTTCTCTGATGTTGTATCACCATTTGCACAATGTGAGCACAGCCATATACTATTCAATATTAACTTATACACAAATAGGGCATTAATTAAAGATGGAAATGATTAAGCTGTTTACCCATGAATAAAAATGAAGCAGGCAGCAAGCTTTGGTTTCAGTGTTGAGTGTAGCTTTGTTACTTTGCTGTCAGATAGAGGAGGCAAGGTTTCTGACTCCAACCTGACATCCCTTTGAAGTATCACACAGTAATTGTGTCTAAGGGGACCAAATACCTAGTTGTGTTTGACAGCACAAGACATTCATCCTCTAGAAATATTGTTTTTCTTACCCTCCATACGTGAGGCTGTTGACAGTTCAGTGGCAGAGGGTAACATTGACAGTGGTTTTATTTTGCTTTGTTGAGGAATTATTTATATAATTGTATCTGGAGATTATTGTATTGATTGTTACCTCACTGTTTTTCATGCCAACAAACATAACACATTCATTGCCGATTTGCAGATCTCATTCTGTGAGAAGAAGAGGATGCCCCTATAATAAATCTATATTTTCAAAAAGTCCCTTCCTTAGGCGGTAATTTTACCTTATCTTCAGCAAAATTAGGGTTAGAGTTCTTAAAAAATATCTTCACTTTGCTCAAAATACTCCTGGCCTGTGTCAAAGAGCAGCTGAAAAGGAATGTGTTTATGCCCGTCTTACTGTGAGTTGCGTCACTGCAGCATGTTTCTAACTGAAAGACAGAGCCATGCTCTAAATAAAACATCATTGTTGTAGACTTCCCAGCTCTCCTGGGTCTGTCCTGACCACAGCAAGACATACCTCACTTTTGAAGGGCAGGCAAAGCACATGCATACATTCCAATTAAAAGCTTTCAGCGAACTAATGAAATTGGACTAGACTTTGAAAACGCCACAGCAACCTATTTAAATTCAAATTCTCCAGCTACACATGATGTATATCTGCTTGCCAGGCAGCGCTTGCTTTTTATGAAATAGATTCGGAACCAGTCCAGGATAAGTTTACATTTAGCGGCGTATGCTGTAATATGTAATCATATTAGATCAAAGAGCATTGCAGTGGGGGAAACAAAAGCACTATTGATTCGCGAGTATCATAACTCTAGCTCTCTGGAATGTCTCAGATATGCTGCTAATCAATTTACTTTCAGTGGGAAGCACTTGGCCATGACAAAGGATCTTAATGGCTCTCTGATGCAGGAGCAGGCTAGATTAAAAAGGCTTTTCAAAGCACTGTGGTCATCAGCAACATACTGAACATAACAATGTGACATTTAACTGAGGTGGCGAGATGTCACTTAATTGGATTGAGGACTAAGAAGTAAAAGTAAAAAAATACAGATATGAGGTTATTTTGGGAGGGAACATTAAATTCAAAACATTTTCTCTCAGTGGGCCAAGTAAATATTCTACATCACCATGAGGCAGAACTTCAATTTTCAGAATGGAAATTCATCTTCAGACGTTGTGGGAATTAACAATGTTGCTAAGAGATAGATGTTTACAATGGAGGAACGGAGACTCAGTTTCTCATTTGATGACCTCAGGAGCTCACCTAGGGTGTGACGGCTTTGATCATTGTAACATCTTGCTCCTCCATGGTATTCAAAAGTCCCTATGGATGATTTCATGGGTTGATTTCTATCATAGCATTAAGAAATATGTATACAAGCCTGTACCAGGAAAAACTGTATCAACACAACTGTATAATATAAGCTATCATTTATGCCCTTCTCTCAAACTGGGATAAGACAGTTATCCAGTAAAGGAAGGAACATTAAGACTGATTCAGTCACAGCCGCTACATAGATTTTTCTCCAGGTGGTTTGTGCTTTGTGATATCAGATACAAAGTTCAGTCAACCATAAATTCACAGATAGCATAAAAATGAATGAAAGATACATACTGTAATGACAAGATGTCAATAATGAAACAAGAAAACATGTGGTTGACTTAATAAATTGAATACGTACACAAATTGACAAGTTGGAAGCTTGATGTGATTGGATGGACCTCTCAAACCGAGGCATGTACAGTCTGCACTGCAGGCATTCGATTTATGGAAAGTTGACACTGATTGCTTATACAGTAGAACCCAAAAACACACTCCCACTAATGAAGCTCATCCACTGACTGGACCGTTTTTCTGACCCACTTGGATGACTCAGGGGGCTACAACTCCTGATTAGTGTTGCAGAGTAAATAAATCTTTTTCCAGAGTCTTAACAAAGTAGAAAGACACAGAGAAGTCTTTTCCATGCGCAAAACTTGTTGTTGAGCATGTTGATGTTGAAGGTCAGTGAGCTTAGCAAAATCCCTTGTCTTTTTAACTTCATCCACAATTCTTCTGTTCGGAAATATGCGTAGAAATACATTTCCTCAACGTTTAATATTGATGTAACGCAGCAGCAGTGTAATGCCAGTGCCTGTAATAACTTTAAATGGAACGTACACAGGCTCTTGTGTAGAAGGTGATGTTGAATTAGTTTCCTTCTCTTTCACTTTGGCAGATGATGCCATCTTAACTAATGGTACCCAACCTGACTCAGCTGAAGAGAAACACTTATGATTCACTTGCATCAGCACTTCCCGTATTCAGAACCTCGACTACACCATATAAATCCTGAAGGAAAAAAGTGTTGCAAGTAGAGGCCAATGTCAAATGCAAGTTGCAATTATTTTAGTTAATTTACTTAGCTCATCTTATAATCGTGGCTGAATCACTGCTGAGCCAATTAGCTGAGGAAATGCTTCTGAACTTTAGAAACCTCACAACTGAATATAATGTTAATACTTCTTTCTCATTCTTTCCTCATCTGTGCTATGAGAAACTGAGAGTCACTGAACCTGTTCTCTATTGGTGATGGCCTTCACATTTCCTCCAGTCCATGAGCTGAGCCCAGAAACTGAATTTGAAGTGTTTTAGAGTGTGTGTCAGAATCCTGATTAGGCAGCCCAAGTGATATAGAGTTGCATAAATTCAGAGGAGCCTGCCTGCAGCCATGCATGAAGAGCCTGTCAATAATGAATTGGACGATGGGAGAAAATAAACCTGCTAGAGGCACAGTGAGACGCCCGGGGAGACGCTGTGAGAGGAGGATCCAGGTTACATGCACTTATGTCGGCATTAGCTTTTACTGTACCTCATTTTCAATGTCAAGGTGCTTAAAAGCATTCAGCAGCCAGGAGAGGCAATAGTACAACACCAGGAAATCCTCTGAAATGGGATGCTGCTGTCTTTGCTCAATAAAAGGCCTTTGGCATACCACATGGAATTGAAAATGAGGCAAACATTCTGCATTATGTTCTGTAATGGAATGAGATTAAGTCTCTATGTTGGCGGTAACTGCAGTGACATATTGCCCTCATCATCTATACTCTGTATTCAAACCTCATAGCATTATTTGCCTGACAGAGGTTATTACTCTCCATAGAAACTATAACACCATCAGATTTTTCAGACATCTTTCCAGCATGGTGCAGTTTTAGTTATAACATCTCATGGCTAGATGAAATGCCACAGAAGAAGATTAGTTGGGAGTGAGTTTTTAGTTTTGATTTCTATAGTATATATATTTTCCTACCAACTATTAACTTCAGACCTGCATTAGCAGCAACATTTTTGGAGTGAATGTATGAAGGAAACCTTACAGCCAACCTCCATTGCAGTGATTAACCATGTAATGCTGCCATTGGACAGCAGCCACAGAACCCGTGCTGCTTCTGAAATCATCTGAACCTGCTCTAGTCCAAAGGGTCTCCAGGACTCATGTGCTAGTTTGATCTTTCCCACCATAGGAAAAAGCCTAGACATCGACACTGCCCTCATAACTTAAAGAAGGGTTACTCTAACTCAAAATCGTAAAAGTCTCTGTGTCCTTGCTCCCTTGGACAGCTGGCCATGGAACATCAATTCTGGCAGCGGTGCGTTTGCAGACCTTGGGTAGGTTCATGCCCACAGAGGTGGTGACCTCACCCCCATGGGACGTCCAAAAAACAAGAGTGGGGATTCTTTCCTGAGATTTAGGCTCCACATGTACCTGGGCAAGGGGGGGGGGGGGTTTCCTTGGTCTTGCTGTTGTTTCCTTTAGAGGGGGGTCGATGTAGCCGTAGCAACATAGCAAGATCAAAAGCATAGGGGGTTGGAAGTGGGAGAGTTAGGTGCCAGTTAGCTAGACCTAGCAAATGAATGCTAGTTTGCCAAGAGTGTAATGAGCAAAAGGATAGCCAGAGGGAAAAAAAACTCCTTTAACATGGTACCTGTCCAAGGCAAGCAGAAATTAATCCATTTACCCAGGAGTTTTCTGTCTGTCTTTTGACACATGAGATTTCATGGCTGACACACCCAGAGGTGTTAGGGCTAGGTTTAGCATCAAAGCATCGAAAAGGGTTTGACAAAGCATGGCTGCTATGTGTGTAGCACGTTAAACTTTATGCAAACACTACACTCAGTGCAATGATTTGTATGTACAGGCCTTCTCCTCTATAATGTGTTATACTGTCAATATAAGAGTAATGGCACAGTTGTGGGAAAACTTAATTTATAAAGCATTAATCTCTTCCACCATAAATCTTTTATGATTTGTTGTATTTGAGAAAACATTTGCCCCAACTCCCTCACAGACAAAACTTCCCTTGTTATTGTCGTAGAACCCAGAATCAAAGTTTTTTCACAGGAACTTTTCCATATTTAAATGTAACCCATGTGTCAGAGCAGCATACCTTGGTTGGAGCTGTTGGAGGGGAAGCGGTCAGACTTCTTGAGGGTGCGAAAATGGACCTTCTTGCTGGCTTGGCTTTCCCCGTACAGGCCAATCGACTGGACCTGGATGATGTAGTCTGTCTCCTCCTCCAGGTCCCAGAGAACACAAGCGCGGCTGGTGGTGTTCACCTCCCGGATGAACCGCTGCATGTGGCCGTCCTGCCTCTGGGGATTGGAAGAGGGATAGAATCAGTAGAATGAATGGATAGCTGAATGGATAGATAAATGAACTGATGTAGTGAGCAGCAGGCTGGTCTAGTGTTCAGAGAGGCCGTTTTTTAACCAGAAGGTGCCAGGTTTGATCACCCATCACCCCAAATATCAACCCTTTAGAAATGTCCTTCAGGAAGACACTGATTCCCTAAAAGATGTTGTGGCAACAATACATATTTCCACATCGAGGATCAACATTGTATCACCTCCTCAAACATGCATATGTGGGACAGAAATGTGGCAGGGAACAGGGTTAAGGGGGTGAAAATGTACAGCTGTGTTGAAGACTGGAGGCTGGAAAAGTTGTGGTGTGAAAATTCTGCCAAATGGAAGTTCCTCGAGAGATCAGCTTTGTGCCTCACACACTGTCTTTGACCGTTGAGAATGTTATTTGCGCTATCAAAACCCATAAGCTGTGGGATTAATTCCTTCTATTTCCATGCTGAGCTCTGTGCATACAGTAGAGCGCTTTCTGGCCCATCTGCACTCAGACGCACTGGACCAGATGTCTTCTTATGTGTTTTTTTATGGCTCTCATAGACTGCGGGATCTGACAAGGAAACGCACTACTCTCTTTAAACAATGAATAATGTAACAATTAAACCGTCATATACACTCCAGGCAATTACCAGGTCTGTTCAAATTCAGATGCGTGAGATGATGAACAGCCATAAGGAGAGAAGTTTAGATGTTGGGCATGCCCCATCAGTCGCACTGAGAGAACAGTAGAGTGAAATGGCTGCATAATGTATTGAGTTCAATAAAACTTAAACACGATTACTGTCGTTATATAGTATTCCATCATTCAGCATTTATATTCATTGGGCCGTTTGCCTATTTTAAGCCTTTGAAAGCTAATCATCCTGAAAAATGCAGTTTGGCAGGTACAGATATGTGCATTCACCCTGCACCCTTGTTTTCTCTTGACAAATCAAGCATGCCAAGTTCTATTTTGATCCCAGGCTTGGAGGCAGGATTAAGTCAGTCTTCCTCCATGCTAAGCAAAGCTTTGTAAGGGGTTGCTCAGAATATGCACCCAGACAAAAACAAATCTTTATTCACCATGGATCTTGTGTGCATGTGCTACTACTCTCTCAGCACGCTACACAACCTCGGGATACACAGAGTGATGACGAGTATTTGCTGAGCATACAAATTCAGTTCAGTCAGTGAACTAATTGTCTTTTCACTGTTCAACAAATACTTCAGTTGCTCTTAGGCATTTTATCCCCGTTTGTGCCACAGACTGTCAAGAAGAACTGTGACTTAGTAGAAAATGGATACGATGCAGGTGCTCTTTCTCATACTGTCTTCTGGTCTGCCAAAACATTTTCAAATAGACATGATGAAGGCTCGGTGCCAAACCTCCATGGCCATGGCCAAAAATAAAACTGAGGTAATTTTTCTCTTTTTCAGGGTTTGTTCTGCTGATCTTCCCATTGTTTGGAAAGATTTAGAAACACAGGACTTACTTGTTGTGAGATGGAGAAGCCAATGATTATATCTCCCTCCGGAACCTCCCAGGATACAGTTGCCGAGTCGGCCCGCAGGTGCATGACGGACACGTTGACGGGAGCTGGTGGCCGGTCTGGTGAAAAGGAAACAGAATAATTATGCTGTGGAAGGTAATGTGAAGATGCAGTGAACACTGTCATGTCAGGGTATTGTTTACACATCTGGTAAAAGCTCTGATACATGATTTTATCTCTAGCCTGAACATAGCTTGTTATGTTACTAAACAGATGACGTTCAGGTTTGTGAATAATGGCAATAAAACTATTTGATGCATCTCTACATTTTGAATTATCCAGGACATCTGTGTCTACACTCCACCAGAAAACATTCATGCGTTGTATCTGTACTCTCAAGTCACCACAGCTGTTTAATTTTTCTATAAAAGAGAATGGCCAGTTTATACTCTCAAAGCATTTGTTGTCAGTTTTGTGGATGAGTCAGCGAAGGGAGTCAGGAAACAGAGCAGCAAGCTGTTTCACCACAGCGTGACCTACAGTGGAGCCTGTGCATCCCCAGCACACACACACACACACAGTATTCACAGCAGAGCACTTTAGACCACAAAGCCTTCAGGATACGGTCACCACAACCATATCACACACAACATCTCTGTCCCACACTTCATATCCATCATACATTGGCATCAGTATCACATAATTTAATTCTGGCATTTTATGCTTTATTGAGAGTGAGACAGTGAGAGAGAGACAGGAAGGTATGGGAGAGAGAGAGAGGGGAGGACATACAGCAAATGACCGCAGGCCAGATTCGAACCCGGGTCACTGCGGGAAGGACTGAGCCTTAAATGGTACGTGCTCTACTCTGTGAGCTACCGGGGCGCCCCACCCTTATGATATATTTATGCATAGGGTAAAATAATTTGTTTTGTGTCAACAAAACCATCCTTCCATTAACTCTGCTGGTCCATGTCAGAATTTAAATATCACCATGGCATGTTCCTGCAGAGGGTCATGTAACTGCTGTCAAAGGCAATCTCAGCAAACCACAAATATCTACAGTATAGTGATTATATTATACATGTCTGAGGGGAGGCCTGTGGTGACACATGACTCATATCAGCTCCTCTAACTGAACAATTAGGGTACAAAATAATAAATGCTGAGTAATCTATGAGCTCATTTAGTTACTTGGTCCTTAAATGCATTGCTTGCTTGCACTGAATTATTAAACTACATGGTCACTGCACATCACAAACGTGTCTGAATTCCCCCCCCCTTCCCTCCAAACAGCCTTGCCCTTCAACTTGACAGACTGGCCTTTTTAAAAGTAACCAGGGTGTCCATTTCATGTCCCCACCCCTTCGACAGGGCCGCATTTCTTCACCCTGTCACTTTCCAGCCATCTATCATGATTTAGTTGCCAGTGGACAAGCTGATTACGGTGGGACAAAAGCCTGTGAAGCAAATGGGCAGGAGAAACAGAGGGTGACAGATCCAATAGAGGGCCTGTACAGCTTTACAGTCTCCAAGCAATCACTTGGGTCAAATGGATAGGTAAGATGGGATTGGCTGGGCAGATAGAGGGAAACTGGAGGCTCTCCTCAGGGCTTTTGTCGGCGGCGCGGGTCTAATGGACTTTGTGTGTTGTCACAGAAACTAATGGATGCAATGTGGAGAGGGTCAAGTGAGGGGAGACTGGTATGTCTCGCTCTGTCAGGTATGTGAAGAAGAATGAGAACAAAGAATCGTTTCTGAGGATGGTATCAGGATATACAGATACACTGAAGGAGCTATACAGGTATGCCCTGCCTAAAAATAGAATCTCCAAGCTAAAATACAGCAGGCATTGATATACATAAATAGCCTTTAGTAGCAGTCCAATACAAAGTGAATATTAATCGAAGGTTGTACTAAGTCAATTAGTATTTGCAAATCTTTTATCGACTTATCAAGAACAAGCTCACTACCCTATAACATAGTTGTCTTGAGATGACAGCCAAAGGCATGTACAGTATGAGGACAATATCTCATCCCAAAAGTGCACTTGGGAGAGAAAGATGAAAGAGAAAATGCTGAAATTGGGAGCTATTTCAACTGATTTGCAGTTTCATCCTTCCCCATCCCTCTCACCTCCATCGCTGCCACTCTCTCCCTGTCTCCCCTTTTTATCTCATGCTCCCTCTCTGTCGCTTCCCGCTATTTTATCTCAGAGACAATCAATAATGGCCTCCGTGTGCTGCGGCAAAGGTAAGCGATCACACATTCTATCAAAATGACAATCAATTCTCAGCCAATGACATTGCAGGGGGTCACGGGACCCTCAGGTCATGCTATCAGTCTTAACAATGTCTCCCTGTCTCAGCCCTCGTGGCATCATAAACCTCAGGGGGTCGGGGTCAGACACCTATATGGCTCACAGAGATCGGAA
>OMOV01087512.1:3269-14542 GCA_900312565.1 Beryx splendens | reverse complement strand
TACACGACGCTCTACTTAAAGTTTCCCGTCTTGATGAAAAAGCTGAGAGCACAATGTGCTGAGTAGCATCCTGTTTTTGGTGTGTTGCTACTCCCTTCCCTCTGAGACGATAGTTACTGGAGGGGCGATGCACATTGATCAGCATTACTGTAAATATGCCACAGTTAGCTAAAAAGTCTTGTTTCTATTTATAGATTCCATCTAATTAAATTGGGGTTTTGTTTATTTCTCTGTGCTACAACCAACGCTGTCCCTGTAGATTGGACAAAGCTCACTGCAGTGCTTTGCAGCAGTACTTAAGTGAACACAGGACATTTGAGAAAAATCACAATTCTGCAATGTCACTGTTTTCTATTCTACTGCTCCACCAACCCCTCTAAGACAGTGAATATAGGTCAAATATTAATCATTTATAACACATGAGAAGACAATAAGCTCCATGAGAATCCAGAGTGCCTTCCTCCATTTGAGCATTGCTTTGATGGTGCTTTCACTGTGTTGTACAAAATATGAAATCTGTGTGCAAGATGACAAATAACTGCCCAAATTGCTGCATAGCTTTATATTGATAATACTACAAACTAAAAGTGGGTTGATTTGCAGCCTATAGAAAGGTTTATTAAAGGTTAATTAGGTGAAATGGTATGAAGTTTCATTTGTATGCCTGGTAAAGATGAGTTTCAGTTGAAATTCTGCTGATGACACTGTAAAAGCAGCATTGATCCAGCGTATACATTTCATAAAAATGAAATGTATGGCATGTTCTTAGAGACCTTAGCCTGCTGGAAATAAAATGCTTGGCTGGGGAAGTGATGCTGTATTGCTGTGTAAGAAAATGTGTGGCTATAGGCAGACAGGTTACATCATGAGCATGCTGGACAGTGAAACTGATACCCGCTCTGAGATGGATTACATCATCGGTGTTGGGTGAGTGCCTGTGGCTTTGGCTAGACCCCCTAGTTGCCCCTTACACATTCATCTGTCTGTACATGTGGGTGTTTGCATGCATCTGGAAAAACAAGATAGAAGTCATGCACATATTCCATGACACATTACACAAAACCACAAAAACGCACACATATCAGTACACTTGCACTGACGCCTGCATGTACACAACTAATCACAGCTACACACACAGACTCATATCACTTTTGATTGCACTAATTAGGCCCAGCGGTTCCACCCTGATGCTTGACAATCACGCCCGATGACAAAGCTCTTGATCATCCTGCCTCGAGTCTGGAGCGGTGTGGGAGCCATCCTCGTCACAACCGGTGTTGCCTTGTGACAGCTGATATGGACACAGTCATGACTTTGTTTCCTGCTGTTTGGGACCTGACAGTGATGATATATTTAGCCCTAACCATGCCGACATAAGTTTTCATGACTGCTTATGTCATTGGTTATGTCACTTCAGGAAGGCTATAAAAAGACTGCGTGAGCTAAGGGCCATAATGAAAAGCTATACACTGGGTTTCATCTTGGCACATACACACATGTGACATAATCATGCATATATGCATGCATACACACATACACACAGGATAGAACTGGACACCATGTCCAACCGTATCAGTGTTTACCCCTGTGGCTGAGGTTGTTCATTTAGCTCCCTCACTTTGCCTCACTTGCCTCCCCGATGTGTCCTACCCCAACCTGCCTGCCTGTGCATCCATTCAGAAAACTCACTGCAAATCTATCCTTGGGTTCTAGCCCAGAAATAGAATTAGTAGACAGACATGCTTATTTGAGTCAGTGGAATAAGATTACATCTTCAAGGTAGTCTTGAGTTACTCAGTGAAGGAGTATCCTCATTTTACTCAGCAGAAATGGGATTGAAATGACAGAAGATGGCTGTAGCAAATGCTATAGGGGAGCAATGTTCTCTCTTGTATATTTGTCCCTTGGGTGGACCTGCAGCCATCTTTGATCTATTGGCTGAACAAAACATAAAACTATAAAATAAAAAAACCAGGAACAAAACATGCTAGAGGGCACAGGCTTGTTCCCAGTTCGTAGATTCCCATCCAAACCATGTAGATTTTGGATTATCATGTATAAACATCTGTTTGACATTTTGTGAGCCTGTCATTATGTTAGCCTTGGCATTTACTTGACTGACTCCCTCATCAACAGAATGTAAGTAACTTAATTACCAACTAGATAGAGGCAGAGTAGCATCTCTAGCGAGTTTGCTGTAAACTGCAAGTATCTGGATCGAATAGTGTAATTAATCTGAGATTTACTCATTACAGTTCTATTGGTTATCTGTGGCCTTCGTGCTCTAGCTGGCTTGGCTTGCATCACTATAGCTGGATCTGACTGTCAGCCTGGGAGAAAAGAAGCCAGTGGAAGGCAAAGCCAATGGGGCCTGGTGCTCTGCTGGATGAACCTGACAGGCCCTTTGTTGTCAAGCAACACTAGCTTCTTTCACTTCATTTAACCAGGGTTTGCAGTAGTAGACTCATGTAGTTCCTACTTCATTCTTCCTGTCTGCCCGCGGCAGTGCTTAACACGGAATATCTTCCATCTTGCTATGCACACAGGTCAAGTGTTTATACCATGCCATGAAAGCCTAAATCTCATTATTACTGTGATACTGTTGCAAAAGTTTGAATTGAGTATTGAATTTTATGAACGTTAGATAGTTTCTTGATAGTTAAACTGATGCCAGGAGCAAAATATCTAACTATTTCTCTTACAGAGCCGACAAATATGGACATCCAACTGACAAATAAAGTGTGGTAACAAGTAACTTAGTAAAACATCTCAGTGACCGTTGTTCTGTGACATTGCTTCATGTTTTTTCTTTTGTTTGCAGTAGTGTCATTGTGATATCACATCTTTAGCTGTTAACCTTAGTATTGAAGTCTGAATTCTGGTATCTTGACAACACTAGTGTGACCTAGGAAGTCAAAGTCAAAGTTAAAGTGTTTATTTATCAAATGCACAGTATAACACAAGGTCACTCTGAACAATGAAATTCTTAGGATAAGGCAACTACATAAGAAAAACAAAATATCAAATATTAAATGTTAAAAAAGAGTCACAAATAAGGGCAAAAATAGCAAGAAAAACATATATGTAGCAACAGCAAAAAATATATAGCAAATGCTAGCAAATATAGTATATATAATATATAGAAATAATATATAGAAATATAGCTATATATATCACAAATAAGGGCAAAAACAGCAAAAGAAATATATATATACATAGCATTAGAACATTAACAGCAGTTACAGAGCCAGAAAGGATGGGCAATATGGACAGTAAGACTAAGAGTATTAAATATTATAAATATAAAGTGTAAGAGTATAAAGGTAGGCTATATGTACAATAAATTTTGGAGCTGTACATTTAAGTTGTGCATTTAAGATGCACAATACATTTTTGGGGTTGTGCATTTAAATCAGAAGCCTGATGGCCTGGGGGTAAAAACTGTTAGTGTGTCTGGTAGTCCGTGCCTGGACGCTCCGGTAACCTCTACCAGACGGAACTGTTCATAGCCTGGGTGGCCGAAGTCTTTTATGATTTTCCGTGCTTTCCTGAGGCATCGTGTATGGTATATGCTTTGCAGGGAGGGGAGGTGGCAGCCAATGATGCGCTCCGCTGTCCTCACCACCCTCTGGATGGCCTTACGATCAGCAGCGGGGCAGCTGCCGTACCAGGTAGTAATGCAGCCAGTGAGAATGCTCTCAGTGGTGCACCTGTAGAAGTTAGTGAGAGTTTTGGCAGACATTCCAAACTTCTTGAGTCTCCTCAGGCCCTTTTGGGCAGTTTTTACTTGAACTTGAAGCAGGAGACTCTCTCCACTTCAGCAACCCCCCCGACGCTGAGAGAGAGGTTGTTGTCCTGGCACCATTCTGTCAAGGCACTGACCTGCTCTCTGTAGGCGGTCTCGTCCTTGTTGGAGATGAAACCCAGGATGCTGGGATGGCATACAGGATGTCATACAGCAGTAACATCACCTTATGGAAAAGCCCCCAGCATCCTGAGGCCTGAGAATCTTCTCACCCAGATTTCGAGTGACAGATTTCAGTCATCCAGAATTCATAAAAACAGTATAGTTACATCTATAACTCATTTTTCAACTGAATTATATCAGTGTACCATGCTGTACCCATGAAACTCACAGTTTGGTTTGATGTTGAGGTATGATAAAAGCATACTGGAAAGGTGGAAATGCACCCCAACATGTTTGATAGTGACCCACTTTCAAAGAGTGCTGCCAGGGTTACATGCTGATTTCTGCATGCTGGTCTCCTACACTAACAGGACCACACCTGCTTAGTATTTCAGTGGAAAACCAAAGTGGTGTTGATACTGCATAGTAGGGCCAGTACAAGTAATGGTACTAGTTAATTGGGAAAACCCTTATTAATTTAGGGCAGAATTGCAATTGGAACATTTGTGTGATGTTATGTTTTCCCTTAATGAAGCTGTTTTTGATTCTCTGATCTTAATGTAGTTAAGTAGGTCATAGGCATTAGGATACAACCCACTGGACAAAATGAATTAAGTGGAATGTGTTGTGGGTATGTTATCATCAAGGAAAAGATGTTTTGAAATGTAATCATTTCCATATTCATGCCGTACTTGTCCCAAGAACTGTCACTGACAGTGTTGAAGAGTCACCGTATCCCCAGGTGGCTTTGTGTCTCTGCTTAATCAATTTCAGTTGTAAGCCATATGCCATTTTTTGCACTTGACACACTGAGTATTTATACCGAGGCAGATTCACAGGGATGAAAGAGGGAAAAGGCGTAGATTGTCTATATTTAGACCTGATGAATATGCAGTTGAGGCGAGGCAAAGCAGCGAGAGAACGGTGTAGTTGTGTGTTTGTCTTTGTGTTTTTTTCAAATGCATTGCAGCATTGACCCACTAATTGGGACTTTTTCAATGCACTACAACATTAACCTGGCTGACAGTGTGGGCTCCTTGTCAGCAGAACAACGTCAAACGGGGAAGTATAAAACCCAGTCAATAGCTTAATCGACCTTCATGAAATATGACCGCCGGGAGAACTAAACCAAGGGGAAGAGATAAACATTGTTGAATGTGCCAGTTATGCATCACTCATGTAAAGCCTTTACTTCCCACCCTATTGCACTTCTGTCTTCGCTCTCACAAATGATGGTCTTTGTGCATTTTGTGAATATTCTGCCTCACTTGGCCCCCTGCTGTGCTGAGTGCAGAGCTTGGCGGTGTGACAGCCTCAGTCCTCGATGACCATGAAGTTCACTGAGCTCCGTTCTGATGACTGATTGAAGCCGCTGAACTGAGACAGTTTGGGTGTCGTTGATATTACAGTGGACACAGATGGAAGCAGTCAATGTCAGGTGAAGTCAGTGATGACTTATTGGTGCAGGTTTGGTCACGCTGCAGAGTGGGTGGAAGCAGTGTCTGTTTTTTTTTTTAGAATTTTAAACAGAGTTCCTGTTTTTCAGGTTAATTCTGTCAGAAGATGTGTTTCTGTTTAACAGTAAAAGGTGTAGCAATTCCATTCAAGAGGGAAATGATCTAGTCTTATTTTAAGTAGGGATGCACCGATCCAATATGTAGTATCAGATCTGATCCTCGTGAATTTTCATGCATCGTATCAGCAGGTTGTTAGATCAACCTCCAATCTATTTATTTAATTTCCTCCCTCCAATCCATTTATGCAAATTGACATTAAAAAGTATTTATCGTAAACAAGTGTCATCCACCACTTACAGCAGAGAGACACCTGCTTTGAAAGCAGTTGGGTAGCAGTAATGTCTGCAGTAGTGGAATTACTTTAATCTGGAGACCGAAAGCAGTCAAACAGCTAATTGTACAGTAATGTTTGCAATGCAAGTGTTGTGAGGGGTTGCAGCAGCAGAGCTAATTACAATACTACTAATTTAATCAGGCACTTGAAGAAATGCCATTTGAAGTACAACAAGCTCTCAAATATTGTAGCTCAGAAGAAGTCTGTACCAAAGCAGCAAACATTAGACGATGTACAACAGTTTTGTTTGTTTTTTAAATTTCAATTAATTACTAAAATATCAGATCGATATCATCAGATACTAAATAACTCAGATCGTTATCATAGACAAAAAAAATTTGATTGGGACATCGCTAATAGTGAAGTAGTCGCAAATTCTTAGGGTTTGTGTTAGCCTGCTTAAAGTACAAGATGGGTTGGATTTACTACAACAGGATGGTGTCAAGTAGGTTGTACTTTACAGAAAAGTACCTAAAGGATACTATATGCACTGGATGATATATGTACTGAGTAGTCTAGTCTAGTCATGTTTATATGGCCCTTTAGCACAAGCATGTCTCAAAGAGCTTTACCTTCATTATACTACATCATATGTACATACTACATCATCGTCATATGCATACTACATATACATACTACATCATATACCAGACTACACACTCACACCTATGACAATTTAGAGTCTTCAATTCACCTGACCTGCATGTCTTTAGTAGAGACTTTATACCGAGCTTGTCATACTTAAGATAATTTTTTAACTCCTAATGTTCCTAGAATATGCATACAGGGACATAGAGGAATATTATAGTTTTGCTCCGATATTTGTGTTGTGCCTTTATCATCAGGGTGTAGGCTACTAAATAGACTACTAAACAGACTTTGAAATACTTGCTTTAACTTTATCGGCACTGTTCTGTAAACCCCACCAACGGGCACCCAAGTAAACTAAAACAAAATATAAAAAGTATTTGCAAGTACTTGACCCAGGTCTGATTCTAGGTTTAGAAGTACTATAGGTCTGTAGTTGCAGCTAATTGCTATTAAAGCTTGTGACCCATATCAGGGTGATGGTTTAAAAGATATATAGCGAACTCAAAAAAGTATTTTGTTCCATGTTGGGACCGAGAGAAATCCCAAACCTTCCTCTTCAATTGCAATAGCTGTTGGCACTTTGCGGTCGCCAAGTAGGGGAGAGTTGTGTCTCTTGTCAAATATTTATAACTCTTACTCATGCTCCAAATTAAGACAATCTATTTTTGTAGTCCTCTCACTCTCTGCCTTTGAAGCAGAGAGCGTTAACAGCTTTATGCCTGGGATACATGCTCTACAGTGGCCCAAGTGAAAGGTAGTTATATTTAGTTCACGTGTTTGTATTATAAAGTGGGTCATTTCTCTCTCTCCATCTTTCTTTCTCTCTCAATCTCTCCTTTTATCTTACTCTTTCTCTCTCTTTCTAACTCACTTTTTCCTATCCTCTTATCTTCTCTCTCATCCTCCCTCGCTCTACAGCCGAGAGATGTTCAAAGCCCAACGCATCTGCGTCTGCTTCACACAGGACCGACCGATCATGGCTGATCGAGCCCCGGGGTTGCGGAGGGCTGTCTGTGAAGTTTGAGCACAGTTAACTTCTGATAGGATGTCAGGGTGAATTAGAGACTCACAGAGAGCCGAGCTGGCCGGCTAACTTGTTAGATGACTTCACTTTGAAAGTTAGCCATGCAGTCAGTCCTCACTACCCCAGCTGCAGACATACAAACAGGCCGCTAACCAAAAAATAAACGAAACATGCAAAATGAAATATGCAACAATGGCAGAAAGCATTTAGAAGCTTTTAAATGAAAATTGTTGCCTGCATGCTTCATATTTCCATTATATATTGCCCCATTATTTAAATGTATTTCGGTCATCCAAACATTTCACTTGTTTCCCAAACGTTTCCCAAAAACTATTCCCAAGGTGTTCAGACTAGTGCGATTCTATTATGTATAGGGTTTGTATTAGAAATGTATGAATTCCTCAAAGCCAACAAGCCCACAAAGACCTTGACAAGAATTCCTCTAGATGTCTTGTTAGTGATGGGTCATTAAATGTATATTACAAGTTTATATAACAGTCAAGACATTAGTTCAGTGAGCTAACACTTAACTAAGGGCACAGTGGAAAGGTAAGAACAACATTTATAGAAAGTGAGGCAAAGCCCAAGTAATGCATCAATTATAGTGACATAACATAATAGAGTGGCAATACGTATCGTGGGGCAGAACAATGAATCACAATATTAGCTACATTTTATTCTGCCGCAGTAATCACAAATGCAGCCGCTCGCCCATCACAAGTTCACAAGCTGTTCATCCAGATTATATTGTTTGCACTTGGTAATGACATTTTTAAATTGTTGTTTACATTCTAGCAAGCCAGGGCCATTGTCAGAAATAAACAGAATTCTGCAGTCAGACTTTGTTGTCATCAAACTTTTGTTACCTCGTGTCATGGTTGTATGAAATCATGACCCTCATTCTCGTGAATCATATTGTGAGAAAAGCACATCGTCCCATTCCTAGCCAGAGGCTCTCAGGTTGTGTGGATGTTGCCTATAACATAAGCGAGATTATGATCTTTGGTTTTTATTTATATATGGCATCATCATTAGCTTTTAAAGGTCATACCTACCTTCCATAGGCTATTAGCACTTTGATATTCAAAACCTGGTTCTGCACACTCATGCATCTCAGTGACCAATAATTTCCATGCCAGCACTTTCAGCTTTTATCTGGCTAATGAAGGATAAGACTCCAGTGGGAACAAATTGATTCATGCTGTTTAATGCAGCAGCAACAGTGTTGACCCATTGCTCTTTGTGCTGTTATGACAACCCACTAACCCATGCATGTCAATAAATGTCCTGTTGGCCAGGTTGACCTGTGCCTCTTCAATCAGATCGCAGAGACGACTCATGAATATTAATGTGGCAGGAAAAGCCATAAATGGCGGTCATACTAATGACTCATGGAGGAGTCGTTATGTTTAGGTAACACACAGCTGCCCTGCTTGCCTCAGCGCCGCAGAGACATAAACACCTAACCCATGTACTGTGTAAAGTGGAATGCCTTGTTGGCTTTGCTGACATAACTGTGCACTCTCCTTCCTCTGAAAGCAGATGCGCCCGTGCTGTAAGACACTGTAAAGAAACATCTCAAAGCAAAACTGAGCAAAAATGACAGCCATAAAATCCAAGAAGAGATGCCACTTATATCCCAACTGTCTCTTTTAGAGGCAAATTACATCTTTCAAACCCGAAGATAAGATTTTAAACCATTATTCCCAATTTCTTCAATTTTGTTAGAGAGGAGTAACCACTAATAATTTCACACAGCCTTTTCTGTCTGAGCAAAACAGGACATTATCTCGTTGAATTTTCCTCTCTGTGTCCGCAGCTTTAAAGGCATTATTTTAGAGAGGTCTTTCAAACAAGGCTCCACTGAAACTCAAGGACTCTTCTCCCTCAACAACTGCTGTTGAGGAGCCCTTGAACAGGACACTTAACCTTCGATTGCTCCAATAGAGCTGCTTAGTGCCCAATAGTAGAAGGTTGTAGTTATACAGTAAACAGCAGCTTTCAGGTGCGAGTGAGTGGAACTGCGTGAATGTAGTACTGAAAAAGAACAAGGCCGTACTGAAAAAGAACTTGTCTGCTCAGCAAATCATTTCCCTGGATAAAAGTAAAGGTGAACTAAGGCTTTTCATGCATCTGAGGCATTTGTGGCACAAATAAATCTTCTTGGAGAGGACCGAGAATGTGGCAATACTGATTCAATGAGATCTCCACAGAATATGCTCTTCACCCAAAGAGTCGTTTGTCTCATGCTAAGATCATTTGTCTCACAGAAGACTCAAAAAGGCCCAGACTCAGGTACTGTATGTGTTTTGATTTAAAGAGGTTTTAAAAAGAACAAGAAAGAAAGAAGTGATCGTACACTGACTAAATGTCGGCAGTATCTCCCCTTTCTCCCGATTTGGAGAAGATAATCTCGCTGAGCAGCAAGCTTTTCCTATGGGCTCTTGTCCAAAACACTACAATACTGTAGGCGATGATGTGCTTCTCTCCCTGTCGCTTTCTACCCTTCAAAAGCTATTCTAATTAGTACTTCAGGAAGCGTGTAACAAGGATCCGACTGTGTCTTCTGTCCCCTGCTGTTGGAGACTGTGCTCTCTTGAACATCCTCAGGGAAGGCAGCTGAGCAGACAAACTCTTCACACACACTTTCCAATTTGGAGGGGAGTGGAGAAGATGCACTCAATTGACACCCCATGTAGATTTTGTAGATTTGCTCACTTTCTCACTCAGAGCAGGCTTGGTGAGAATCAGCGATGCATACGGAGAGTGTTAGTTAGGCATTTCTGTCATCAGCTATTGGACTATAACACGTTTGTGCGTGCGTGTGTGTGCATATATGTCTGTCTATGCATGAGCGTGTGCTTGTTTCAGCTGGTTGGCGAGAGATGACAGATGGAGGAAGTTGATGAATTCCATGAAAAAGATGCCAGTCCGCACAGTTAATCATTCCTAATGTTTGCAGTTTGCAGTAAATTTGCAGTAGTGGCAGCACAGTTGTATTTTTTTTCTTCTCAGTCTAATAAAAGGGACAGATTTGTGATGCAGCTCCAAGCTACTGTTAACATATAAAAAGAGTAGCAGCTGCGTAGAGGACTGCGGGACATCATTTTTGCTGATACCCAGCCAGTTCCGGTGCCAGACCACCTCTTCATATTCCCGAGGGCCTCTGTTGGCACGGTGGGGAGGGTTGGGGAACGAATGCACCCACGTCCTTCCTGTCCTGGTGTATGCCCCTTAGCGGATTGTGATTAGCGTCACCTTTTGCTAAACGTCCTGGAAGCAGTCAGGAGAATGGAGGTCTCATCTGTGCAGTGCAGAACTGCTGCAACCTACAGAGCCATCCTCATCCGGCCCGGCTTACGTTGGCCTCTTTCTTCAGGCTTTGTTTCTGGGTCATACAGTTGATTCTATTCACAAACAATTCATTCTGCTCCACTTTGAGAGTCAGCCAGAGAGGGAGACTCACTGTGAGCCTGAGCACCCACTCTGAGCAAAACTTCACTGTTGATTATGGACCCCCTACTGGTTTCACTTGCACGCTGTGTGAAACACAGGCTCTGCCGTCTAGCACAGAAAAAATTGTACTTGTCTTTTCTATTTTTCTCACTTTGAAATGTGCATTTTTCCTGCTATTGGGTTTCAGCTGCACAGTGCCGAATCCAAAGTTTTGATGCATCTAACGGGCTCCTGACTTACTGCTTTTAGCCTGTGAAAATCTGGTCCAGAGCCATTAATCCCATTGTAATCTTTGTGGGAAAAATTGGAGATGGAAATGATTAAGCGGTGTATGGTGATTACACACACACACACACACACACACACACACACACACACACACACACACACACACACACACACACACACACACACACACACCCCGTGTTGTGCTAGCCCGTGTGT
>OMOV01087500.1:9437-26097 GCA_900312565.1 Beryx splendens | reverse complement strand
TGTGGTATTTTTAGCTTCCCAAGTTTGATATTTCCATACACGGCGCACAGTGTTATTTTTGTTTCGTTAAAATCTAAATGTCAATAGGCTGGATCGTAGAGACAGTCATCCAAATACCATTGTGAGATGTTTTAGTCAGCTCTATGATAATAATGAGTTATTAGCAGGTTATCAATGCTTCAGACAGAGTTTCAATATTTAGATAACTAACCTGTGATCACCTCTCACCTCTGAATGTTATGGTTATAATGTACCATTGAATATTATAGCATGGACTCTTTATACACATTTGGGTGTGAAAAGTCTAATTCAAACAAATGGTCAAATAGTTAGGCTACATTTACTGTAGAACTGAACAAGTTCATGTGGACAGTACACTGTAAAGTCTCTAGTGGGAAAACTCTTCCCATAATGCTCCATTGAGCAGCTTCCTGAACACAGAGGAATATCCATCACCTCACTGGATCTAGTTCAAGTGTGGTTGATTGCTGTAATCTGCACTTTCAATCTCTCTATATTGTATAAAGCACCTTGCACATTTCCGCTCTTTGTATTCCACTGAATGATGGCTGAAGCTTTGTGTTTCACCACATCATGAATCAAAGGAAGGGATTACTATAGGAAAGTGAACCTTGGTGTGTATTGGCTGGAACTGAACAGTGTTTGTTTGGACTAGTTATTAATTGATACAGCACTGTGGGTCTATTGTTTTTCTGGATTTATTCAGACAATTATTGACAAACATTCAATAGGGATCAGTGGAAAACGGGTTTGGGTGTTGGTATCTCTGCTCAGCCATCGGGCATGTCGTGTCTTGTCTTGTTGACATGACATCATTAGGGACTGTTTGATTGACTCTGAGAACTCTGATGGTGTCTAAGTAAATTATGTCAAATAGCAGTAAAAGCCACAAGTTTTGTCAGATTGCGTTTCATCTGAATTAGTCCATCAAACAATAAAAAAAAAAAAATCATAATTATAATGGCCATTTGAAACCGATCTGAAATGGACAGCAGTTAATGTGCCTCCAGCTCTACTGTCAAAACAATATCCACAGTGGCTCTCAAGTGCTTTTGACTCGATATTGGGACCGAAATTTGACCTCATCTATGAAACAACCACCCAGTGTATAGAATCACCAGTTACTGTAATCGAGCTGTTCTTCAAAGTCCTGAAATCATGTCGGCCTCCCTTGGTCAAATCTTTCTTCAAAGTCCGATGATAATAATTAATAATGATGCAATACTTTCTTGATCCCTGTAGGGAAATTCTGTTATCGCTCGCCCCCTCAGGCAGGTCAGAGCGGGGTCAGCTGGGGGACAGCGGCCCCGGAGCCGGCAGGGATTCAGCGTGTTGCTCAAGGACTCTTCAGTAGAGTGGATGCTTGCTGAACCGGGGCTTGAGCCAACCAGGGTATCATCCAGAGCTTAAGGCGGCTCTCCCCCTCATGTGGCTCGATGTCTTGGAAGAAAGTGAAAATTATAATCTGTAAAATGATTTACACAGATATCAGGACTTTTTATGTGAAACATCAGGATGTTTGAAATATCTAATAGAATTTTTTTAATTTTTAGTGGTCATATGGTTTGGTTAGAATTGATGAAAATACAGAATCAGGGGATTGTCAGTTTGTAAAATTACAGCAAATGACTGAAATACATACTCACAATGTATCTTTGACAATGGCAACATTGGAGGTTCCAGCTAGTCCCAAAATAGCAAAGTCGTGCTGATTCTTATTTCTAGTGTACATGCCAAACATTTATTTTTTGATCGACACTTTTACACTCCCCATCCAAGCAGCTCCACAACCCACTTTAGGTTCACAACTAGCTGAAATACTTTGGTATACTTTAAATCAGTGGTTCTCAACGTGGGGTCCGGGGACCACCAGGGGTCCTTGAGGGCATCCCCAGCAAATTGATGAATTGTTAAACTTCATTATTTCATTTACAAGAACAGTTATAGAATGTAGGAGACTGACTATTTTGATCATAGTTTCACTGTTATCTCTCTCCCTGCAATACACAGTCATGGATTTCTGGACAAAATCATATCTAACAATAAAAATATTCTCAGATTTGGGTCCGAGGGACAAAATCGCATCAAATGGTGGTCCGTGGCCCTAATGTGGACTAAATAAGGGGTCCTTGATATGAAAAAGGTTGAGAACCACTCCTTTAAATGACACATTGCACCTCATTAATCCTGGTTCCCCTTTTGAAAGTGCTTCCTGTTGGCACATGTAGAAGAATGGCATCTGGAAATTACATCTTTCAGAGTGAGGATTTGCCGTTTTAACCCTAACACTAGAAACCTGCATGTGGTTCCCTTTTTAGTCTGATACTCATAACAATATGAGAAATGAGCGAGTTGCAGTACCCAGATGATTGTCCACTCAAAACCATCATGTTTTATCTTGATACACTCAGATTTATGATGTAGGAATACCTGTCATGATGCGGTATTGCATCAATATACTGTATTCTTTGTGCAATACCTGTTTCTCAGACTTTTAACTGAAAATATGAGAGAGAACTATTGCCATTAGTCTCAACCCCACTGTGGGAACCCAGCGTACCCTACATCTGATAGGGAGAAAGTTTCCATTCCCATATTCTCACACCAGTGGAATGTCTGAACAGAATGGATAGCTGACAGCAAACACGACCTACCAGACCATTGCATTTCACACAGTTGCCATAAGTAGAGCGGCATATGAAACGTTATTAGTTCTTCATTGTCTTGTTGAACTGTAGATGTATGTAAACCTTTATTTATTCAGGGAGGGCCATTGAGAGCAAGCTCTCTTTTTCAAGGACGCCCTGATTACAGCACAAGATATAAAACACATATTACAGTACAAAAAACATATAAAACAATATAAAATCACATGGAAATCACAGTTAGATATTGCTTAGATGTGTGTTTCATTATGCAGAGATTGGGTACTTGACTGAACATGAAACACGTGTCTGCAAGTGACAGTTCTCCTTTTGTGTGTTCAGTGTGAATTTGGGCAAAGGAAGCAAATACTCTGTAATGTCCTTTTAAGGGCAGAGAGTTTTGTTCTGTAGGTTTCATTCAAACTAGATTCTTGCTTGTGGTCAAAAAAAAATTCTTTAATTTTTAATTAGGGTTTTTTCGTTTATTGCAATGCAAACTGACTTCCGGGCTTGATTACTTGAAAGAAAATCTCCTCAAGTTGTAGCAACTACTAGAACCAAAAGGGATTAAATGTCTATCCCATGTACAGCGTTGGTCTGACCTGTTAATCTATATCATCTCATGCCAATGAATGCACACATCTATAGGGAGCATATTGAGGGTTTAATTGGAAATAAGATGAAGGATCTGGCTGTATACTCCACATATCACCCTGCCCCTTTATCTAATGGCTGAAACAAAAGGTGAAAACTGTCATTTAGCTTTTCTTTTACTCCATTATCTTGTAGTTGTGTATGTAAAATTGAATTATCCATTGAGGGAAACATCTGCCTAGTTATCAGTGCACTTGTTTTTGACACATTGATCCATTTTTCAGTTAATTCAAATGAGAATTATTGAGATCTAATCATTTGATGTAATGAAACTGAAGTGCTGTGCTCCTACATCTGACCTTAAATATTCCATTTTGTATCTCCTGGAGCTATATTTGGTCACATTGCTTTTCCTGTTTCTACTCTCTATCTTTCTGCATTGCTTATGCACATTTAATCTCAATGCTATCCTGATCACCTGGCCTAGATGTTCCCATCTACACCTGCTGCTTACTGATTCTGTTGTTACCAGATGACAAAAATCTCTAACCAAAATCTAAGACTGCCAGCAAAAAGGCTGTATGTTCCTTTGTACATACCAGATAATGTTTGATTTGTATCGTTTGGTTAGGATCATTGTCACATTTCTGTGATACTTTTTATATTTTGTATGTGTTTTGATACAGCTCAGTGAGGTTCTGTGCAGTGTTGACAGCTCAAATGTGTGGATAACACTCGGGCTGGCCTATTTGGCATTTTTTGCTGGCACGCAAAGAGAGATTAACTACATTCTTCAGCTGCAGAGCCCAAACGAAAAGACACAGAGTGGATTGGAAGATGACAAATAGCTGGATGTGAGATGTGGATATGATGTTGATGCACTTCAGCACGTATTAGTCAGTGAAACAACTTTGGAATGCAGAAACCTTCAGGTAGCCCTCCAAGCTGATTTAGAGACGAGTTATCTTGATGGCATTTTAGTTGTTGGCGGTGAACTGATTTTATCCAGTAATCTGCGAATAATAACTTGTATTTATCCCTAACAGGCTGATTGAGCAACAACACATTCTTATAGCAGTGGTTTACAGGATGAATTGCAAGGTACGAGTGTACTCCCGCACACACTCATATCTTGGAGTTGCCCGGTATTACCGACATTTTGTGCAGTTTAGGCATAATTGTCTTGTTCTGGGCACTGATAGACTAGCAGAGGGAGGAGCTGAGGGCCTATCGTTGAATTCTTGGTTCCCAGATTCAAACTGGTGAGCCTCTGGTCACAAGCTAGTTACCACTGCTCCTGTCCAGTAAACATAAGCGCAGAGAAAACATCCTTGTCCTGTCATGTTCTCTGAAATCTGTGCACATCGATTCATTGTCGTATCTGTACTAGGAAACAGTTTGTTACTGTACCAACCGGCCTAATTCTCATTTAATGGGGGTGAGCCACCTTAGTGTAAGCCTTATCCTGATAATGAGTTGCTAAGCCTCTTTACAACATGGCTCATATGATTGGCTTGACTGTGCCGGATCAAAGGCACTGTAATCTCCGGCATGGATTTTAAAGGGAGATGCTCAAAGGTTGAGGATTTCAGATCAGATTATTTGCCCCTACATTAGTTAGACTCATCCTTAGTAATGCTACTAATGCTTAGTAATGCGTAGTAATGAAGACTTGTTTATCAAAGTTTTTCAATTGACATTGGTGTTGGATCATTTGAAAATCAGTATGCACCCAATTTATCCACAGCACCATGCGCTGTTTTGACTGGAGCGGGGATAGAATTAAAATGAGGCATTTCAAACTAAGAGCTTTACAACCACAAGATTCCTCAGCATGGATAGTGCTTCAGCAAGAACAAGCCCAGTGGGAGATCCAGCCCATCCAGCTGTGTTTTTCACCAAGTTCACTCTCAGTCAGAGAGAAGCCAACAGCTGGGCTTTTATTGGTCGTCGTCTGGAGTAATGCCATGTGAACTGTTAAGGGAAGGCTATAGCTGCTTTCTGTGTTCCATATGAATATGTTGGTATGTATTTTTTGTCATGTGCTCCTGCTGTATGGATGCTTCTCATTTGGTTACATCAGCCTCACGAAAACAGACAATGAATTAATATTTCCGCTGTACTTTCTTTTGTGTTTGGTGTTTTGCTTTTGCTGTTTTCAGTTATGACGGTGTATGCCTATTGTATGATTTACATGTATCTGCTAATTGGAAGATAGGAGAATCTACAGCTTTTCCCACTGCCTTCAGCTTATGCCTCTGCTACTGCTTCCAAAATCCCCTACTGGGGAAAAGCAGATCTGCCAGAGAGTATTACTCATATCGAAAATACATTCTTCTCACTTGCACTCTCACAATTAGAAAAAAAATTGTGTGATTACATAAACAGACTAACGTCGAGAGGTGGATACCATTTTAGCTTCCTTCTCCCAGCATACCAACAGCCCAAAACAAACAGTCGTTACAGAGTCAGCTCTCAGTGTTTGTCATGGGAAATAGCAGATGATTGATTTGACTCATAGTTTTCAGCTGGCAAGTGAGGCAAAGGTATCTGTCGGTTTATACATGAAAGTCTTCAAAGAGCGTGACTAGTCATGAATTTACAGTGATAGATGTGTCTGACGTGTGTGTGTGTGTGTGTGTGTGTGTTTGTCCTCAGGGTGACTTCACCTGGAACAGCGTGTCAGGGCGTAGTGTTGGCCTGAAGCCTGTCCCCCTGCAGAGCCTCTCGGAGCTGGAGCGGGTTCGTCTCCAGGATGTGGCCTTTAGTCGACTGCTCCAGGACGGCGAGCTGGGCTGTCACATCACCATCCCTACATGTACAAACACACACACACACACACACACACACACACACACACACACACACACGCATTTTCCGTTTCCATGCAAAGAAATCATTTGCTTTTGATATGTACGATTATATGGCTCACAACTGATTGTTGTAGACTTTTGCTGCTCAACTCTATGTTTCACGATGGGAGATTGTCTTATCTTCTCCACACAGTCTGTTTCATCTCAGCCTTGCCTCACTCGAGGGTCACGTTTCTTTGACTGGTTAGCTTTCTAGGCAGCTCTCTTATCCTGACATTGGAAGGATGCACAAGACTCATGCAATCCAGTCACAGCAACAGTCTCTTGTGATACTTTGAGAATGTCATTTCTGGGAGATGTGAACGCTGTCACTGTCTCATGAACGAGCAGCTCTAGTATCATAATTTAACTGTTGATATATGGATGTGGTCGGGGATCCAGCCAGGGCAAGACATGCCGTCATTCAGACAGTCCCGTATAAGGAGTATAAATTAAGATTCACATTCCTCTGCCTACTTTTGTCAGCTGTCTGAGGTTATGTAACAGTTTAGGAAATTAGCATATCACCTAGGAGTATATTTACTAGGATTTATGTTTTCAACTGTAACACCTCTGCCTCTTTTCAGATGGCCAAAAGCGTAAAAAGTCACTTAGGAAGAAGTTGGATTCCTTATCTAAAGAGAAGAGCAAAGACAAAGGTACTGTGGATCTGGGTATATTCATATTAATATTACGTAATATTAATGGTCGCTCAATTTGCACTGCTGTATATCCTAATATGCCCTTGATAGGCATTGTTCAGTATGATGTAATGGCAGTATAGAGGGAATTTCAGTGCTCTCGCTCACAAATAGTCTTCAGATAAGACTTTCATACACACACTCATAATATTATTGTTAGTCTTTCCAACCCAGTGGAGATAAACACAGCTCCTTTTAGTTTTGTGGGAGAGCCACTGAGTCCCATCGGACCTTTGTTCCCCTCCAGCTGGGCCGTGTTTTCTCTCACACTAGCCTGCTCAGCCGTTGACAGTGGAAAAGGCGCTCTTTGATCCATTTGGCTGAAGCTGCGTGGAGTTCAGTGGAGCGGGCATTCTCAGCTGTTTATACCCACTGAGCACTGAGTGAGAATCTGCAGCGCAGTACAGTGAAGAAGTCTCCTCAAAGGGGCTGCTCGCTTCGACTGCCGCACCGCCCCGCCCCCTGCAACTATGTTGGCAGGAATGTGAGGTTCTGTGTCGGCTGGCCAGTCAAGGGAAATAACAAAAACAATCTTGAGAGGTGGCTCAGTCATCACAGCCTGTCCTCCGGCACTGGACCGGCCCCCTCTTTCCTCTTTTTCTCTCTCTGTTTACAAAGACGCATCAGAAAGTATGTGCTCCCTGACTCTGGATATTGGATGTGCACTGCAGAAGATTTATTTCATTAAAGTTGCAGTTTCTCTGGTGCTATTTAGTTTGAGCAGTGTTTATTTCAAAGTTCTCACTTTGAAATATCATGAAGAATGAAAACAAACATAACGCTGTCATGATGTTAATATTGTGTGTACAGAGCATACCAAAGTATAATATGCTGACATGACTGACCCAGCAGACATTACAACTAGAAAAGAGTAATTTATCATATCACTGTTGAGTTAGAGACAACAATATGAACTTTGTTTCCTCCTGTGTCGTGCCTCCCTCTCCCTTGCACAGAGACTATGCCTCAGGCGTTTGGCATACCGCTATCGCAGGTCATATCCAATGACCGCACACACAAGCAGCGGCATGATCCCCAGCGGGAGGAGCACAGGGACCCCACTGATCTGATGCTATCCTTCCTCCACCTCTCCTCCACCTCCAGAAGGGCCAACAAAGAATTCTCCAGCAGCAACTCGTCCCTGAGCTCCACCTCGGAGACCCCCAATGAGTCGCCTCTGCCCAGCACACCGGAGGCTGCCCCGCGGACGCACAGGAGGGTAGGCCTTTCTGTCAATAAGCTGTTACAGAGCAACAGGGAACCCATCTGAATAGGCCAGCAGTTCTCCGCGGTAATTTGTGACCTTTGCACGTATTGAGCTGGTGAGGATGATGTGGGGCTTATTCAGCCATGAAGTCACCTTTTTTTTTTTATAGCTCACAACGTGTGATCAGCTGCATGACTGTTTATCAGGACTGCAATGACGGTACGGTCCTCACCCATCTGTTTGGCAGGGTGGAGTGTCTGTGGATTGCATCACTGACCTGGATGATAACCAGTCTCGGCTCCTGGAGGCCCTCCAGCTGTCTCTGCCGGTCGAGACGGCTAGCAACAGGAAGAAACACCACGACAAAAAGCTGAGCCTGAACCCCATTTACAGACAAGTGCCCAGAGTGGTGGATAGCTGCTGCCAGCACCTGGAAAAATACGGTACACATTATCCGAGGTCAAGAGGCTAGAAGATGTCCCACGCAGTAGCAATGTGAAGCTTGTCTGCCTTAGTGGAAACATACTGCATGATTCAGTGATGAATGTTGTTGGCATGGTCTTGTGTGTTGTAAACTTTGAATGACTATGAATGAGATTCTAAATAGTATTCACTGTTCTGCTGGCACTAAGGATGGGATGATATATCAAAATTAAATATATTGCAATACAAAAATGTGACAATATGTATCGTGGGGCAGAAAAATGAATTGGGATGTTAGCTACATTTTATTCTGCTGTAGTAATCACAATTTCACAAGCTCTCCATACAAATTATATTATTTGCCCTGACATGACATTTTTAAACTGTTGTTTACATTCTGGAAAGCCAGTGCCTTTGCTAGAAAGATTTGTGGCTCAGAAATAAATATAATTCTGCACAGTCATACTGTACTACTATTCATAGAATCGTGGGTGTATCGAATTGTGAACTCCAAATCAGATCCTGAGATCAACATATCGTCCCATCCCTAGTTAGCACTGAGAAAACATCTTCATCTTTACTCAGGCCTCCAGACGGTTGGCATTTTCCGCGTTGGAAGTTCTAAGAAGAGAGTACGACAGGTAAGGTTTCAGCTGGCTTGTTTTTAGCTCGCATCAGGCGCACTGTGTGCTCAAGTGAATTCAACTGTGGGACAACAGTTGCTGCATCGGTTGTCATTGTGCTTCACACAGCTTCGTGAGGAGTTTGACCAGGCAGTGGATGTCCATCTGGATGAGGAGCACAGTGTCCATGATGTGGCTGCGTTGCTCAAAGAATTCCTCCGGGACATGCCAGACCCGCTGCTGACCAGAGAGCTTTACACAGCCTTCATCAACACAATGTGTGAGGAGCACACACACATTGACGCACACATAGACACAGACAACACCACACACACACACACACACACACACACAAATTCATGGCTTGTTGTTATTGGGGATTTCATGTGTTTACTTTGGATTTTCATTTGACCTCAATTGATGGACTTCTTCCTCTGCAGTGCTGGATTATTCAGACCAAGACAGCGCCATCCAGCTCCTGATATTTCTGCTTCCTCCCTGTAACAGCGACACGCTGCAGCGCCTCCTCCACTTCTTGTCCACTGTGGCTGCACACGCTGATGACAGCCTTGACAGGGAGGGTCAGGAGGTAGGGAGAGAGAGCAGCTTTACAAGTCTAATATAGTCCGTTTGTGTTGTAATGAGCATGTTTTATTCTGTGTTTTATGTTTAGTTTTTCTATTACTAATCGACACAGTAGAGACTAATGGTTTCCCATGGGTATAAAACTATTTTGGCCTCAGTCCTACAGCATAATGCTGCTATACTGTAGCAGTGAATGAGAGGTTTTTCTGGGCTCGGTGGATAAAAAGGGAGGGGGGGACACTCCTAGCCTTATTGATGGCAGGGCCGTGTTTGGTGCACATTCCCACTATTTTCTGGGTGTATGGGAGGTGCAGCAAAAGACTGTTTGTGATTCAGATTCTTAAGACCATAATTATTGTATATTTGTAAGAGTTTTGTTTGTTTGCGCTGTCTCTTTGTTCAAATGGGCAGAATAGAAAATCTACTGGAATTTTAGTCCATTGTCACCTTTAGTAACCTTTCAAATTAATGTCCATCAGCATAATTTCCAAATAGTCCCCAAAACATTTCCTCTGAAGGTCACATTGGGTTAATCCTGGATAATAATTCCAAACACTTGAACAATTGGCTGTGATCTGAGAGGCAGACTAGCAGAGCTGCTGAATCAGAGATCAGTTCTAGTTTAACCTGATAGTGATGATTATTGGTTGCAAATGGATAACAAACCACTCTAATTTCGCCATGCAGAAAGGCTGCTGGAACGCTAGCGGGAGACCTGCAGTCCACCACATGAAAACACTCAATTCTTCCTCCTGTTGTGTTTAGATCACCGGAAACAAGATGACTTCACTCAATTTAGCTACCATCTTTGGACCCAACCTTTTGCACAAGCAGAAGAACTCGGACAAAGAGTTTGCGGTCCAGAGTTTCGCCCGTGCAGAGGAGAGCGCCGCCATCATCAGTGTGGTCAAAAGGATGATCACTACATATGATACACTTTTTATGGTAAGCTATTCCTACTTCGACTGCTATGGCATGTCAACCAAGAGGCTTTTAAATTAAAACCATTGAGATGGATGATAGATGGAGATAGTCGAAGATAATCTCACTTCTTACATCTCAGTTCAGCTTGCGAACAATCTCAGTTTTTGGTTGTCTTTCTACAAAAACTCTCACAAAGTGTTTATGGGGAATACTCAAGCTTAATAAAGTGAATGAAATGTAAACAGTAGCTTTTTACGTTTCAAGAAGGACTTAGCTTGTACAGAGTGACTCATAAAACAGCTCCATTACAGTAAAACTGCTAAATCCATGCAGTTTGTTTTTCACTCCTGAGCCTTGTAAGGTTAAGCTCAGTGAATGGGCCTTTCAGTATAAAGGCAAATGAGTTTTGACTCACTGGAGTGGTTATTGATTAAAGTGTCATTCCAGTCTTTCTTTGTTTTGTTTTAGTCGATGGCTGTCTGTGGGTCTTTAGCGAGGGTGAGATATGCATCATTGATGTTTCGGCTTTTCACTAGAAACTCCAGAGCAGATGCAACACAGACAGAAATTGGTGTAGCCGAAAATTGATCTGTTATGACCATAACGGCAAAAAGCCCACCAGGCATTTCCTTTGCACTCAGCACTGTCATTGAATGCATTTCTTGGTGAAAAGATTAGCAGGGTTTTTCTACACTACTGCATTTTGGCTTGTATCATTACAGTCTGTCTCTGTTGCATATTGTATGATAGATACTGTATAGATACTGGACTATTGGTATTAACTGCAATTCACTGAATGTGGTTAGCACCTTTGGGGAGATGCTGCTCTGGAGATAATGCTATTGTATCAGAGGTGCGGAGACGTTATTGTGGAGAAGTGCATATTTAATGCACTGTGGTTAAGTCAGTGTCTGTTTACTGAAATTAAGGTAACAAAGAATAAAACATTTCAACTGTTGGCCCTTGTTGTGAGGCTCAGTGAAAGTATCTGTTTGTCTTCTGGCCCTCCCAGGTTCCCGCTGACCTGCAGAATGAGGTTCTGATGAGTTTGCTAGAGACCGATCCTGATGTTGTGGATTACTTACTGCGGAGGAAGGCCTCTCAGTACTCGTGAGTTTGGTCTTTCGTCTTTCGTTTCGAGTGATGAGCCATTATGCCTCATGATTACCCCCTGGTGGTACGTTTCTGTAAGACAGTGTGTGAACCCCCTATGTGTCTCTTCTTGTTTCTTCAGAGGCTCAGGCCTTCTAAGATCAGAGGAGTCCTTCTCTCTGACTGACAGACGCTTATCCAGCGACTCCAACAAAGCATCTAGTGGAGAGGTGTCTCCCTATGACAACAACTCCCCCGTCCTGTCAGATCGACTGCTGTGTAAGTGCCAAGGGGACAGTAGTCCGCTCTCTGACAGGTTCTTCAGACTTCCTGGACAGTACAAACTCAGCGGCCACTCCAAAGACAGACCCGGAGACACCTGTCCTACACCTTCTACTGGCAAAGGTGAACTGAATGCATTTCAACGTACTCAGTTTGATCTCTAGAAATAATACTTAATACAGAAATAATACATTTGGAAAGTATATTCTGCTTGTTGTACAATATTCTGCAATGACAGATCTATTAAACTGAACCAAGACATCCTCTTGTTTCTTGTTGTTTCTCTTGTTTCTGTTAGACGCCCCAGCCGAACATTTCTGGGAAGCCTGGCATACGATGCTGAGCAAAGACTTCACCGACCATCAGACCGCTGGTAATAGAATCCTCTTTGCATGCTGCAGATGGTGTTGAGATATGTAATGAATGCTGGAATGTAAATGAATGGTCTCGCTCAGGTTCCCATGGGGACGTGTCGGAATGCGAGTCCTATGGCTCGTCCGAGGGGCTGAACAGTCACCAAGGCAACAGCAAGCTGCCGGTCAGACGAACGCAAACCTCATTGGGTGTGGCGGAGCGCAGGCCACACCTCCCGGTGACTCGCAGCAGCAGTGGCCCTCACGACCAGAGAGGACAGACGCAGCCAGGATCATCATTACATCAGGGACTACGCGGCCAATCAGGAGCCATCAGCTCCGAGGACTTAGCGGGAAGGACAGGACACCCTGCCAGTCCTTCCATCAAGGGCAGGACGGATGTCTGGTCTCCCCTCCACTACTCGGGACCTCTCAGAGACACCCACATTTCTCACTCCACGCCCTCGCTCTCCACGTATCAGCCTGGAGGTCTGAACCCCCAATCCCCACAGAGCAGCAGCAGCCCGGGCCCCCAGACTGTGGATCCCATGGGTGTCTCTGGTCCCGGGACAGAGGGAAAGACCCCTGGTACCCCGGAGTGGCTGAGGGAGAGGTGGCATATATGGCAGATACTGTCGACGGACAATGCAGACGCCCTGCCAGAAACCTTGGTGTGATGCAGCCTTGGCGCTATATTAACTGCACCTAAGCTAGATAAAGGACAGGCTGTCTCCTGTCAAGCTGCCAGTTACTGTAATGCTACTGTCTGTGTTAGTGCTAGTAAACGTCAGTTTCTCATCAATGTACTGTATTCCACTGATGGGACTTTACTCCAACTGTCTCTTGGACACGGACATGCTCATGTTATATTGTAGTTTGGTAATAATTGTACTATGTAATTTTATACCTTGACCTTTTTATACTGAACGTTTATGGTTTATAGACTAATTAAATGTATACAGAGATTATTTGGTACATGACCATACACTTTTCTTAATGTTTGAATGTATTTCCCATATGGAATTCCATATGGCCATGAATGTTGTGTAATGAAGTGTAAAAAGTAAAAGTGTAAATCTGGTTTGTTTTGTGATATTGCATTTACACTGTAATATCTTGACATTCAGCTACCTTAACAGTGACCTTTTGTAACAGGCTTTCATTATAATCCAGTCACACCTTGAAATGCTGCAGTCTCTATTTTACCACCATTCTCTCACTTTGTTTTTCCAGAAAAACAAAAACTGGAAGATATATTTTGAATGTAATAAATTACACTATATTCCGTGTAATGCAGTCATATGCCAGGTTTAATGAGTCAGAATAGTCTGAGGTGACTGTGACATTTTAGCACTCATTTTCTGCTTGAATGCCTCTAGTTGTTGTGTTTGCCTTGTAGGAATGATTATTGTACAGCATTTCGAAGACTGTGATTATTTACTGGCATATATTGTTTGTAAATGCGCCTGTTAATTTAACCAGAAACAATTGTCAGTGCTTTTCCTAGTTTTCGTAGAGTCAAGCTGCCCTGTCTATTTCATTTGCAGATGTCATTCAAATATCATATGTGATGATTTTGTTTCTTGTGGCGCAGTGACACCGGCGTATATATAAGTTACTCTCAGCCTGGCGGATACTTTTAAAGCCACTGGATACCAAGCAGCACTCTGATGTAATAAATTCATTCAGTATGGGTATCAGTCATTGAGTTTTGTATTTTTTGTATTATTGCATTATTATGTTTTTTGAGATATGTAATGAATGCTGATGCAGATTTTTGGCATTTTGTTGCCTTTATTTGTTAGAAACAGTAGAGAGATAGGAAAGATTGGGAGAGAAAGAGAGAGAGAGAGAGGGATAATGTGACCCTTGCTCACTTGTTAAAACTTTGAAATCTGCCAACTGCATTATTAAAATCTTCAATAATCTTCCAAACTCTTGACACATCCAGTGTGCATAGATATTAGTATACAAAGAGAGTGGCAGTGTGAATTGATTCTGAAAGAGAATAACCTTATGGCAATGACAAGAAACATGAATCACAGTGACGTTATCTAGCGATTCAGCAAAACTGAGTCTGCTGAAAAATGAGCAAATCTATACTTACTTGAGTTATACTTATTTGTGATGATTAAACCTTCACTAATCTCATAATCTTGCTAACTAATGCTCGGTGGATATGTACTCATGGACAGTGAACAATCAGAACAGATTTTTCTTACTCTGTTTAAAATGTCTTCATGCCTTAATTTCTAGTACAATATTTCTCTCTGTTCTCAGGGTCAACAGTTATTGATGTCCTTTGCACATGTAGTACTTACTGTCTTCTGTGCAAGTAACGATCCGTATCCCTCGGGAAGTTAGGAACAACTGAGGCAGTTTGTGCTCTGTCGAAAGGCAGCAGAATGGGAATGCTTTGGCTGCACCTCTGACTCCATAAAGACTTAATGGTGACTCAAAACAGTTATAAAGTGTAAGACATGCAGCTGTCTGACCTCCCAGAGACCTCACTCTGCCTCCAGGAAGTCAACCAACCACCGGGCCAAACAGAGGCTGTTAACACAAAACAGGGGCGCCAATTGGTTATGGCAGGATGTGGCACTCGCCATACCTTAGTCTCAGTGAGCCAGTATTGGATCTTGAAGTTAAGAAAAACAAAAACCGAACTAAAAATCTACGGAGCATTCAGGGCCAATCGTCCCTTTGTATGTGTTTGGTGAGCTATTGTATGTCTAATAATTGATCAGATTGACCAAATAATATTAAGTCAGTCTACGTTGCTACACTTTGTCCAGAGAGATTCAGCTGATTTGAAGTTTTGGTGACAAATTATATTAGAAACGGGGACTTTACAAGGATTTAGTCACTGGTCGCCTATTGTGTGCTGTCAAAAAAAACTGGGAAACCCATGAGAGTTAATGGGATCTCTGCGGGTCACCAGGGAACACACATGGGTGCTGAGACAGGTTATGTCTGTTTTATTTAGATTTATCTTTCATCACCATTTCATTCATCATCTTTACACCTGCAGGGGATCGATCTTACATAAGATACTTTTAAACACATTGTGATACCCACTTCTACCAGATTTACAGAATGATTTTCATAGAAATGTGTATCTAAATGATTTCTGATGCCATGTTTAATATCTTTATTTCTCTTTCAGCATATGTCAAAGAAGAATTCATGGGTTTGGATCCCTCCTCTTTAAATATGACCATGGTATACAAATTAAAAGATGTTGCAACCCAATTCAGAAAATCAATGAGAATGAATTGGAAAGCCAACGAGAACCCGATGGAGAACCTATTTGGAATTTTCCACAAGGGAAATTCAGTCAGGGATATTCTCATCTTGAAGTTAAAACCATTTATTTCACAAATGGTTGTACAGTTGTATTTGCCGGTGCAGGTTCTGCTCTCTTCACTGCTGTGCATGTTCATTTCTAATGTTTAGTTGATAGGGATCTCACACTGAAACAGTTAGATGGATTGGCCACAAGAGGGCAGCATAAGCCAAGGAAACAGCTCTCTGTCCTTTTCAGTCTGTATTTTTGAAGATACACTAAAGATACACCAGTAAATTGTAAGTAAACTGCCATTCATATTGATAGTCATATTCCTGTGTTTTACTCATGTTACCATTATGCCTTTAAATGTGTGCTCCATAAAGAGGAATTTGTTCAATATTAATTTGGGTCTATGAGAATGAAATGTTCATTTGGGGGGGGAGGGAGCTCCCTGAAATTCATTGTAAATGATTCTGTCCTCAAAGTATGAACTGTTTTAAGCAAATGACTTAAGATGACTCCTAACTTCAATACTAACCCATAATATGCTTAATTTTCATGCCAGCAGTGAATATGGGAGAGTGGGTGGATATCTTATTTTGGAGCGAAACTCTTCAAATATAACATGTTACAGAGATTTCAGATATATTGAAGAAATTTGAGATTACCTCAGGGATTGCATATTTGAAAAACCAGTATTATTATTATAAGCAGCAGTAGTAGTAGAGTAGTGGTAGTGGCAGCAGTAGCAGTACTAGTATGTCAAAAGATGGGGTGGATTCTCAGTCTGACTTGATCTTGTTTTGATTCTGAGATTACTGAATTGGTGTGATCCAATAGATTGCGTTATAAATTTGAATTTTAAAGCAGGTAAGCAGCAGTCTAGGGCTGATCATATTTTGAAAGTAAACTTCCTCTCCCAGATAATAAACCCTTCCCCTGCTAGGCAAAGCCAGGGGATTTCCTCGACACTGAGGACTGTGGTTAAACTTTCTAGGCCGTATTTTGCTCCACAGCTGTGCGAGCCAAGCTGCAACGTTGACGGTTTTGGGGTTCTGGGGTCATGTGG
>OMOV01087475.1:6123-17834 GCA_900312565.1 Beryx splendens | reverse complement strand
TAGGTGCCGCGCTGTTCATAGTACTGAAACGGAGCGGAGGAGATCGATAGGCAGACACCGGCCGTGCCAGTGTGCGTGGTGGCATGTGCGTAAAAAAGGCTCAGCAGCTTGGCTGGAGTCTGTGGGGAAGCCTGTTGAATCCTGATTGTGTTATTTGTGTTTCATGGCATTTTTGCTTGCCTGGTGGTCATATGAGTAAATGTAACTGGTTGTTGTGAGTTTGTTCTTGTTTCTTTAGTAATGACATTAATTTGGGCTATTCGATATCTATTTGTGCTGCAGCATCCTGTCATACTGCATAATAGTGGTACATCCGTGATGGTTTCAATCAATCAAAGCAATTAGTGTATTGTAACTCTCATAGTTGTTGAGTCTCGTGTTAAATCACTTTATTCCACTCAATAAAGGTTACTGTCACTGTGAATATGGGGTGGTTACATCAAATGACAGTAGCCTATAGGCATAGTGTCATGGTGAGGTTATTCGAAGGCGGTTTGATTGCGGGAGGATAGCATTGAAGGCCTAGGTGTAAAATACACGGCCCGCCACGAACAACATTGTTATTTTAAATAACAATGTTGTTCACATTCTATATCAAAAACAGAGAGGCTTGTATGTAATAAAGTCCTGATTTTATCCTCGTTGGTTTGCTTTTTAAATTCGTGTATGTGGAATCTGTCCAAAAGACTGATGAATCTATGATACAATCAGTTTTTAGTTAGTAAACAGAAAGCATTTTTGCATGAACTGCAAAATTACGTCATTGCGTCATCGCCAGCGAACGCTTGCGTCGGGACGGGGGCACGGAACTGTAGGCAGGGACGACGAAGGATCGAAGATGAAGGAGAAAGATGGAAATTAAACGGCGATTGTAGGACTGTGGTTGTAATTCAGCGAAAGTGCAATTATTTCTTAACTTGAACACAAAGCAAAGGTTATATGAGGAGTCGCAGAGGAAGTGCTTTAATCGCGGTAAGGTAGCGAATGTAGGGAGAGTTGGGGAGGGCTGTAGCTGCTGGGGTTTTTTTTGGAGAGGGAAAACAACATGGCTGCAGTGGAGCTCGAATGGATCCCAGAAACACTGTATAACACCGCTATCTCGGCTGTGGTGGATAACTACAGTCGTTCGAGAAGGGACATACGCTCGCTGCCAGAAAATATACAATTCGATGTCTACTATAAGGTAAGATGTGTCCGCCCCGGCACGGCAGACGTATCCGACAACTACACGACTGTCTGGATTTGTGTAATCAGCTGTTAACGTACAAGCTAGCGATAACGTAAATAACATTTATGGGGTCCTGACTGACTTAGCCTGCTAACTAGCTTAACCTTACACCTTTATCAAGATTCTACGTAGCGAGTTTGCTTAGCCATCTAATTTAACATCTGGTAATGTTGACTAAGAAATCATAATCATTGCTCCATGATTCATAAGCTTGTTAAATCAATAACGACAGTTAAAGCCATTTGTATAACGTTATAACGGTTAGTACAGTGCTGTCGTGGCTTTGTAGTTTTGTTTCTAACCTGTGAAGAGTCTGTGTTGACCTAGACTACCAAATCCACCCACCTAGCCTCGATCTTGAATGGGGAGACCGACGCGCCGAATTCCATTAACAATCTGACAATTTAAAGGTGCCTTTCTTACCGACCAACATACCTGGTGTAAGACATAGGCTAAGACCTTTTACGAGTCGTTAGGAATCATTCATTATTGCGGCATACGTCCAGTACACAAAGCAGTATTTGTTTAAATAACATTTTAACTTTTAGAAATGGATCCTCTGTTATTCCCGAGACCTTCTTTCATCAAAATACACCACGGTGGGAAATTACAAAAGTTGACATTTTGCCGCAGAAAGTGCCGCTCGGCGGATCATATGTATGCCGAATTACCAGTTGCTCCAAACCTTTCGTAAAAGGTGTTGAGTAATGCGCTATCAAGTGTGTATATTTTGCTGGTAAGAAAAACAACATTACACGTTCAGATTCTTGAATAGGTTTTGGCGAGACTGCGTCTCCATGCAAGAGAACGGCATGTGTCGGGGGCTAAAGCTCACCCAGGCTTCTCCAAATGTAATGGCTTCCGACTGAACGGCACTCGATGCGTTACAGTTCTGCTCAGTGTTGGAATAAGACTGTTTAGGTTACTATGCCACCTGCATATGTGAACATTTAAGAACCGTTGTTTCACATTTCTTTAAGAGGAAAGAGGTGCATTAATGTGTTTCTGGCAGGCAACACATCATTTGGCTGGCTACCTTAATATATGGTCTACATAGAGCATCACATGAAATTTGGTTGTTGGTAATGATCTCATGATAGTGTTACCAGTGAAACCTTAACCAACACGTTGGCTATTATCAGAATACTCTGTCCATGTAAACACTGACAGGGCGATTTTTATGGGCAGAAATTTTGTGTCATCAGAAACTGAAAAAGTGAGAATTGCACTTATTTGAATTTCTGATGTGTGAATTGAATCGTTGTATGCAAAAACAAACTGAATTTCAGAATTTGTATTGTAATTTGGTCATTATTGCCTTCAACTTTAGGGTTAAATAAGAACCGTTTTAAGATGTCAGCAAGAGATTACAAGTTTATGCCTACCATACATTAGAAGACATTAAGTCTGACACTTGTATTTAACAACAATCTGTCATGAGTTTTTTAGTCCTATAGGTGCTCACATTTTAGACTGAGAATCATGCAGCATCACACATTAAAAGACTCCAGCAGGGTTTTTCAGAGATTTGGGACTAGTTCCTTGCTTGCATCACACAGGTTGTCAGCGCATGTGAAGGATTACACAAGCTGAAAACACTGATAGTGGACTATGATGTCTGAGTGAGAATGAAGCTACAACATCCCCCTCCTCCACCATCTACACACACATACAACAAACCACACAGCCTACACAACACGCAGAGAGACACAGATAAAGAGAGAGGTAAATGTAGCTACTCTCCTTCTCTCCACAGGTCCGCTTCCTCGCCAGCCTGTTAACTCCTGTGTCTGTAGACTAGAGCCTTGTCACCTGTCACTACAGGTGCTGATGTCAGCCAAAGACAGCGCACCTATTGGCTGTTGACAGTGTAGCATTATACATTGCGTCGTTGACCATCACACACCTTTTGAGCCAAGCCTAAAGACATAAGATAATATTAAACATGTTTGATTTTGTTGTAACAGTCAAGATGAGAAAGAGACTGCATTAAGACGCTCCAACTGAGTTCTCCACCTAACGACTGTGGTGACGGGAGCGCGCAGCAACTGCCGTGATTTTATTCTGACTTTGAAAATTTGACTAAAACAGTGAATTGCTGCAAATATCGTCTAGTGTAAGGTCAGCATTCGCTAGCAAACGTTAGCTAGTTAGCATCAGGCTAGCTATAAATAGCTAGCTAATGAACTGGATATGTTAGATTCTGGCGATTACAGTTATGTTGTTTGTCTTGAACACATTTGAGGTGGTGATTAAATATGATGTGAGTCTAAGAGAGTTTATCAGCATAGTTGTAACTCATTACTAATTATGGCTACGAGCACAGACAAGTCCTTCATGCTCGGCTGAACTGATTTGTTTTGTCTCTCCCTGCCACCAAAATCTCTAACCTCGCAAAACACAAAACAAGCTACTTGTGAGCCCATGTGGCTTTTGTTTACAAGTCCTGGTTCACTTGTAATGTTGTAGCGTGAACCCAAGTGAACCAAATACAAAAATACAACACATACAATACCAGTAAAATGTTTCCAATACGGATTGGACCAAAGAAAACCAGCTGTAGTTGTGATCGCACCCTAAAAGAGAGCGAGGGAGAGACACCACAATAGAAGCCACCGTTTAGAGGCACTGAAACTACCAACTTCCAGCTCAGCACATTTTGATGACATGCCAGACATCAGCGAATCACTTTGTTTGAACTTCTGAACGGTGGGGAACATTTGCTGAAGCCTCCCTTACAAACAGATCCATAATTGGCTTATCATTTGTGGTCAGCTTGTGTTGTATAGGCTATTTGATATTTTCAGATGGCAAAGGGTGCTACATATATGATACTGGTACTGATGCTGGGACATTGTAGCAGGGGATTTGAGAAAAATAAAATAATGCTTTAAGAAATTTTGAAAATGAGTGGATGGCCTTGAAAGTACTTCATTTTAAAAAAATAAAAATGTAGCACCCAAATTCATCATTCCTGTCTCCATCCTTAGGACCTTTAAAGGACCACAATGGAAATAAGCTCCCGATCTTTATTGTGTTATCCTGATGTTTTCCCCCATGAAATGAACTCCCGTAACCTTTACTTCTCGGAAAACAGAGAATCTTTAATGGTGACCTCATGATGCACCAGTAAAGTCCAACCAATTCCAACCAACCAAAATCACAGATTTTTGAACAATCCCGCCCCTCCACCCCTCCCATAAAATAAAACTGCCTTTTTCTTCCTGACTGATATTCCATTGGTTTAGACTTTTGAACGATACCTCACTGCATTATGTCCCGCCCCAACATCCTGTTTCAACAGGAAATACATCAAATCAATGAAGCAAAGATGCCGTTTCACAGGGTCTTTAAAACTCTACGTGAAGATATTTTCTGGCTGAATCCTCCTCCAGTGCTTGTTTTTAACAATCAAACGTAAATTCACTCAGTCAGTCAACCCTATGATCAACAGCAAAACCTGTGACGGAGATATGTGTCGATGCAGTAGCAGATTTAAATGATTTCACGGAGTTCTTGACTTGACAAGATCATGAGTAAAAGATAAAGTCCTTGAATCTGATGTACATGTGTGTGTGGGAATCGTGTCGTAGTTACAGAATGGACACGAGGGCTCCTGAGGCTTACCCACCTACTGGGTGTTTATTCGATCATTGTGCTCCCAGTGAAGAACTAACATCCATATTGATGCCAGTGAATAGCGAGTACCCTTGCTCACCCCCCCCTCTCTCTCTCAGCTTTACCAGCAGGGCCGGCTCTGCCAGCTGGGAGGGGAGTTTTGTGAGCTGGAGGTCTTTGCTAAAGTCCTGCGGGCATCAGACAAAAGGTAAGAACACAATGGGGCCGAGCCTTGCTTGAAAGCTCACACCGCGCACAGTGACCATCAGTTGACTTGCACGACTATCCCAGAATCCCCCCCGGTCCCTCCACAGATGGTTATCAGGATAGGTGTATATCAGCGAGTGAAGCTGCACCGATAATATCTGTAGTACTGTGATCGACTGTGATCCGCCTCCCGGGTACACACGCACTGATTGGCAAGTGAAGCAGTCCTGATAACAGTGTCTATGCTTTTGGTGCGAAAAATCAGTTCATAAACATTGTGGCTCTAGCTTAGAAGAGTAGCCATGACCGTGCTATGTCATTTTCCGCACTATTATTTATTGCCCTATTCTGAATAGTTTTAATCTTTTGACCTGTTCTGAATGATTTGTTTTTGAGTCTGTCAGTATGCTGGTTGACGTCCTATAGTCTGTTATGAAGCTTATTTTGTTGTCATGAATCGCTGTTTTTTATTTGATTGTTGTCCAGTGGTTAATGGCATACTAAAATAATATTAATCAAATAAATAAATGCTTAGTACAAAGTAAGGTATCAGTGTATTTCCCCTTTGAGTCCGCTGTTGACTCTCAACAATGTTCCAGTAGATATTCAGCGGTGTCAGCTGTCAACAAGCGAGGTTTCAACATCAGTCAGGTGTTTTCAGTTGAGTTTGAGTGTTCAACTAACTATCTATAGGCTGTCAACAACTTTGGTTAAGGTTAGGGTTATGTTTAGCCACATAACAGAAATGGGTTAGGGTTAGGCACGTAAACGAACTTGGTAAAGTAAAGTAGGGCAATTCACTCGTGGAACAGTTTTATATGTAGAACGTGTTTCTTCCTAGCTATTTGTCAACAGCTACTCAGTCGGTGGCTGGTTGATTGAATGCATGTTACTTGTCTGTTGAGACAAATCTTGTTGACAGTCAACTCACATGTTGTAGAGGGTCAACAGTAGACTATTAAAATAAAGTGTTACCGTAAGTACAAAATTCTCCTCAGCTGGAAAGACTCAAAAAGGGAAAAGGCTTCGACAGACTTGGGAAATGTCACCGTGCCTTGACACGGTTGGGAAGAAGTTCCGTCTCTTGTCCACAGTAGAGTTCCCTCTTTTAGGTAGGCAAAGTACATTATTGACATCCTGTTTCTTATGTAACCGGTGCCATATGTGTTGTGGCTGTCAGCCAAGACTGATGGGCTTTATCTGAAAACAAAGCACACAAAACAATGCTGACAGGCCGTTGTCTGCATTGTTATTCACTGTGTTGGTTTGCTTTATCTGTGAAGAGCACTGATGGACGTCTTGTTTTTATAGACTTATATCTTATATCAACAATACACTGATTTTGAAGGTGATTTAAAAATTCGATCATTCACAGAACAATTGCTAAATGTCAATGAACAGAGTCCACATGCAAAGTCTGTATTCTCAAAATGCAGACACTTTCCGTACCTTCCATACCATACCTTTTGTTTTTGGTCTTGAGACTGTAAGTGACACACTGAGCAAACAGACCCTACGGGACCAGTGCAGCGGTGATCGTGACCTGGCCTCCAGGAGGCGGTATCCTTAAGACTGGTTGTCCCTTTATTGTTTATCAGGTTTGCATTGCACTCACTGTGTCCTCCTCACTCTAGACACCTCCTGCACCACTGCTTCCAAGCCCTGATGGACCACGGTGTGAAGGTCGCTTCAGTCCTGGCAAACTCCTTCAGCCGCCGTTGTTCTTACATCGCCGAGTCTGATGCCCACGTCAAAGAGAAGGCCATCCAGTTCGGCTTTGTGCTGGGTAAATTGTGGTGGGGTGGGCTTTTTTTTTGTTTTTGTTTTGGAAATATGTAGGGAGTCATAATGCAGTGGTGAGATGCATCATTTCCCCAAGTTTCATCCAAGTCTGATGAATGGTTTCTGAGATCTTGCGTGTCATGGATGAACAAACCAGTGAACAAACAATCGGAAACCAATCCATATTCCCCCCACTGATTTTATCACCTGTCCATCTCACACAAAAAGAAAACGTCGATTGGATTTCGAACCTTGGAATGATGCCTCTCACCACTGTTTTCACCCTCTTCAATACTGCACCGGTTGGCCCAAGGGAGGGGTGCGCTACATTGTGTGTTTATTTGTCCACGTGTCATGAACCAAACAGGTGTACCAAAAATACAGGTCAAAACCAGGTGACTTTTGTTACCGATTGGCCCAGAGGGGGGGGGGCGACCTGTTTACTGTTGCCTTGTCTTATCTGGAGTCGGTTGGAGTAATCCCGTGTTTTAACTGCAGGTGGCTTCTTGTCTGATGCGGGCTGGTATGGAGATGCGGAAAAGGTGTTCCTGTCGTGCCTGCAGCTGTGCACTCTCCACAGTGAGGTCCTGCATTGGTACCGGGCTGTGGAATGCTGCGTCAGGTCAGTCCCGAATAGATAAAGATACATTTAACTCCCTTTAACTCAAATTCCCTTCTGAACACTGCTGTTACACGCCTTTGTGAAGGGAAGGTTTGGGCTTGTTCATCATGTTTCTCTCGCCTGTAAAATCTACTAATTGCAGTGATTTTTGTGACCCCTGTTGCAATACAGGAGCATTATTGTGCTTTGCCAGGCAGGTGTCTAGCTGAGTGCTATATAATCTATAATCCATCCAGAAGTCCCAAACATTACCTTAAAGCATTTTATAAAGCTTATAATACTTTGTGCCAATATTCAGTGTCTTTGACTTGGACCATTTTCATGCCAAAAATCATGCCAACTATCCTAAAATTTAAAGTATCTATTAATCTAAAGTATTGTGTTTCCCGAATTTTATTCTTATCATGATGTAAAAAACCTCTGGAATGGCGTTTAGACCGTAGGACACCAAGACGCTCCAGTGAAACTCAGGATGATAATAATATAACATGTTAATGCATAATTGTGTTGAATCTCATCCAAATGTTGTGTGTTGCATCATATTCTTCATATCAGAACTGGACCACACTGAATCGCCAATATCTGATTCTTAATAATCACCTCTCATTATCAGCCCCATATATTGGCAAACCCATATTTTGTTCTATTTCCAATGATGACTACTGACAGCCTTTCATAGCTAGTACTCTGCTGCCAGCTGCCAACAGGTTTCCCCGTCTTGCCTCCGCAGGCTGCTTCATGTCCGCAACGGCAATTGCAAGTACCACCTGGGGGAGGAGACCTTCAAGTTGGCCCAGTCTTACATGGACAAACTAGCCAAACATGGCCACCAGGCCAACAAGGCAGCGCTGTACGGCGAGCTTTGTGCCTTGCTCTTCGCCAAAAGCCACTACGATGAAGTAGGTCTGACCTCTAATGACTGAAAGTGGCTTTTAATGCATTCAAGTTTTTGCTATGTGTGAGAGAGAAAGGTTGGTGATTTACAATCGATGCCTTTTTAAGTGAATTTGTCTTACAGCATTAGGATAACCAAATTTAAGATTTTGATGGAAAATATTGCAAATAGAAATAATGCTTTATATAATAGTTTTTGAACTCTTTTTAAGCCATATGTTTTTCCCATTTTCTGCCACGTCTCCCAGGCATACAGGTGGTGTATAGAGGCTATGAAGGAAATTACACCAGGGCTGCCTGTCAAAGTGGTGGTGGATGTCCTCCGACAAGCCTCCAAGGTAACATGCCTTTCACACATCGTTGGACCATGATATTTTATGTTACACGGTGTGATTGAGACATCATTGCTGCTTGGTATACTTTTACACATTTGTTTGACCCGTGCTGTCTGTCCACCGCAGGCCTGCGTGGTGAAGAGAGAGTTCAGAAAAGCAGAGCAGCTGATCAAACATGCAGTGTTTCTAGCGAGGTAACATGTTACATCTCGGTGGGACTTTCTAACAATCAAAGCTAGTGATTGCTCTCATTGACATGAGTTCTGATTGCATTTCTTGTGTCTTGCAGAGAACATTTCGGACACAAGCATCCCAAGTACTCCGACACACTGCTAGACTATGGGTTTTACTTACTAAATGTAGACAACATATGCCAATCAGTTGCCATTTACCAGGTAGGTGTGGTCATTAGCAATGCAAGTGTTTATTCTTTAACACTGAAAACCGAATGAATTATTCTAACTACGTTCCACATGCTGTCTCGTGTTCACATCATACCCCAGACGGCCCTGGACATCCGACAGTCTGTGTTTGGGGGGAAGAACATCCACGTCGCCACGGCCCACGAAGACCTGGCCTACTCTTCCTATGTGCACCAGTACAGCTCTGGGAAATTTGACAACGCTCTGTGAGTACAATAAGGCTCACAACCACGGGGCTATTCCTGGCCATGCTAAGTAATTACATTAGAGATGGGCTCCCTTGTAGAGGGGGCACAAGACTATGACTCATACTGTGTGGTGGCCCGTTCCCCAGCTTGTTGTACTGACATTCATGTTATGTAGCTGCATGATTTGATGTGTGCCAAAGAATTGACTTGTTCAGAGTCAATGGCTGCCTGAAGGATGTCAAGGGGCCCATGGAAATATAAGTTACATTTTTGACTAATACATCTACTAATGCCCATCCCTCTGTGCACAAGCACTGATTAACAATTGGGTAATGTTCTGACCTCTGTGACCCTGATTCAGTTTTGCAACATATGAACAGCAATGCTTAAAAACAAACTTCTTAAAGGGAAAACATCTGTACTTTCTGGGAAGTGTTTATCCTGAATAGCATACAGTAACATTGTTGCTACGTCTGTGCTCCATGCCCTGTTTGGGTCAGCTACTGTGTTTGTCCCACAGATTCCATGCAGAACGTGCCATAGACATCATAACTCACATTCTCCCCGAGGACCATCTGCTGCTGGCCTCCTCCAAGAGGGTCAAAGGTAAACCAAGCTGCCTGGAGGTGCTGGGCTTCTGCCCACTGTGTGTAGAGGACAGTGGGCGGCATCAGACCCTCTGCTATAGCTTTACAATATGATTATGAAATCTTTGGGGACAAGAGGGGGGCAGATATGTGTTTATTTGCGTTTGGGTATGTGTTGAGGTTGTCTACTGTGGGTTACCTTGTCCTGGTGGCTCAGTCGGTTAATCACAGATACTTGCAACTGCAAGTTCAGATCTTCTTTGCATGAATCACAAAGAACCAAAGGAATGAGAAAATCAGATACTCTTAGAGAACAATTGATACAGCTATATATAATATTAATATTAAATAACCCGTGAGTTTCAGCTGCAAAAGCCTTAGTCAGGGTTACCAAATTGCATGCATAGTCACCAGTAGATATTCAGTGAAAATGACCAATCACATGATGGATGCCGTTTAGCAAGACATCCGTTGCTATATGTTGTGTCCTTCCCAAGGTTTTGTGACAAGGTGGCACTGATTGGGACTCAAACCTATTGTGAATTTCATGTGTTGTACCACACATTCACAGGGCGCTGTTGCACAGTTTTTTCGAGTCTCGCATGTCTAAATCGTCCTTTGTTCCCATTAGCCCTGATCCTGGAGGAAATCGCTATAGACTGCCACAATAAGGAGACGGAGGAGCGACTGCTGCAGGAGGCGCACGACCTGCATCTCTCCTCACTGCAGCTGGCCAAGAAGGCCTTTGGCGAGTTTAACGTCCAGACAGCCAAGCACTACGGCAACCTGGGACGCCTCTACCAATCCATGAGGAAGTTTAAGGTTGGTGGAGACGTGTGTGTGTGTGTGTGTGTGTGTGTGTGTGTGTGTGTGTGTGTGTGTGTGTGTGTGTGTGTGTGTGTGTGTGTGTGTGTGTGTGTGTGTGTGTGTGTGTGTGTGTGTGTGTGTGTGTGTGTGTGTGTTGGAGATGAATCAGCATGGCGCGTTAGATCCGCTTTATCCATCATACATTATGAAAAATAATGTAAGAAAGTCCAGTCACAATGGAGATGTCTAACTGTGTGCAAAACCTAAATCAGAACCTGATGTGGTCAAATGACTTGGCGTACTTCTAATACAAGGGAAAGAAATGATGATCTCTGTGTTTGCGTGTACGTGTGTGTGTGTGTGTCCACCGCATCCAGGAGGCAGAGGAGATGCACATCAAGGCCATCCAGATCAAGGAGCAGCTTCTGGGCCAGGAAGACTATGAGGTGGCTCTGTCCGTGGGTCACCTGGCGTCCCTCTACAACTACGACATGAACCAGTACGAAGACGCGGAGAGGCTCTACCTGCGCTCCATCGCTATCGGTCAGACAAAGGAGGGCGGGGGGGGGATTTTGTATGTGTCTGATTTTTTTCTTATGACTTATATGGGAAACAATAAATGCCTAACAAAAATGATTCAGCTGTCCAAGAAGAATATACAATAAATAAACAAAATTCTTCCGCTGTGTAACTACAACATACGTAAAATCAAATTACTCAGATGTGGGATACACATACAAAGAGCAATGTGTGATGAACAGACAGTCTATTTTGATATTCGCTGTCTGTTAGATTTGCTTCAATAGACTTGTGATAATTAGACGGGAGTAAAATTAACTAATGTTGGAGTAGTAAGTTAGTCATAAACATGGTTTCTGATGTTTGCCGTGTCCTCACAGGGAAGAAGCTGTTTGGAGAGGGTTACAGCGGCCTGGAGTACGACTACCGAGGCCTGATCAAACTCTACAACTCAGTGGGCAACTACGAGAAGGTGTTTGAGTAGCACACCGTACTCACCAAC
>OMOV01087453.1:0-12318 GCA_900312565.1 Beryx splendens | reverse complement strand
TGCTCCACGTGCGTCTCCAGTGATCACTTGTGATCGGATCGGAACACATACGTAATGGCTGTGCGTAAAAATACAGTGGCTGATTTGGCTTTTTTGTTTGGCAATTATTACTATTACTGAATTATTATAGAAAAGTTATAGCTGCAATTATTATAGAAATCACTGACTTATTCTAGAAATGATATAGGTATTATAGAAATGACTTATGCTCATAGAAATGTTACGGTGCAGTTACTATAGGAATGCTTGAATGAGTCGGCAGTGTGTGCGTCTCTCTCTCCGCCACCACACCACCGCTATTTGTCACTTTGATCATATTCTATTCTCTAGGCAGAAATACTCAATGCATCCTCAATGCATCTTGGATGTGCTCACACCTGCACTTAGCGCTGTCCACTTGTGATCGGATCACTCAAGACGCATGTTAATACCAGGTCTGAACAGGGCCACAGTCAACATTTGGGTTGACAGAAATTATGTCAACTTCCCTATGCTAGTGGCTTACTATTACATAACATAGTGCATGCTGAACTGTTAGCATGCAGCACTAGAGCTAATGATCCATCAGGGACACATGGATGATTTTGGTGTCTGTGTTCTTATTAAGTTGATCAATGGGACAATCCACCAAAAACCTGGTGTATTCCTTTAAAGGAAATTCCTTCAGAGTGGTAAGGAGAGAGTTATGTGAAATGTGAAGCGCAGACAGTTAAACTCACCACTTGGTTTTATCCTTTAGTCTGGGGGGCTGGAAGCTGCTCTTGGACATCAACATCAGCGCTCTGAAACATAGTTTTAAATGTCACCAGACTGGGAAACCGTCTTAACAGTTTACATATTGTGGCTGTCCAAGGACTAAAAGCAGACCAGGCAGCCAAAATGACGAGGTTACATAACAAAAATCTGCTGTTTACGTCCCTACTTTGACACCATGTAGAGTTTATTAATCTAGAAATATGTTCTAGTCATGATAGTAACTATGAGAACTTCTATACATACACACCTGTACTCTCTGTGCATACAGCCTTCTGTATAGCTGCTAATGTGAATACAATGCACATTTTACACATCCTCTAAATTCACATAGCCTTATTTATTTTTTTCATATTCTTCACGTGTCTATATATTGCATATATCTTGATAGGTTTCGACTTTCTCACCTATTTAATACAGCATGTATTTAATTTTAGGAATATTATCATACTGTACACATTTGCATTACATTTTCTTCTTGTCTAAGTATGTCATACTGCTGTTATCTTGCACAGCCTTATGATATTGTAATTCATTTTCATGCTCTTCATTCATAAATACTTAATATTTATGTATAATTGAAAAAGTATTTAATGTGCTCTTGACACACAATTTCCTGTATTCTTATTTCTATTGTTATTTGCTACTGCAACGACCCAGTTCCCCCACAGGAATCATCAGGAATTTCAACTTATGTTAATTCCTCTGACTGAACAGTCTCTATTCATTGGAACTGTGGTAAGCACTTGACTCTCCTTTATCCCTCCATTTCCCAGCTGTCTGTGTGTGCGGTGTCCATGCTGCCGGTGCTGACTCACCTCATCGGGTGGAGGTCAAACATGGGCGGCTGGAGCTCGGCCAGTTCGATGGCAGTGATGCCGGCGGCCCAGATGTCGCACAGATGGTTGTACCCGCCTTTCTTCTCCACCGCCGCCACCTCCGGCGCCATCCTGGACAGATGAACACCGAAGAGGAGGAGGAGAAGAGAAAACATCAGAAAAGGAAATGCACACACTGTGCAGTCCACCCTTAATCTACCCTTCATGTGCAGGGTTTTGTACTATAGGAAAAGAGGAACAAAAAGTATGATTATGTGTTCAGAGCAGCAGGCGAGTGCAGTTCCATCCATCTTACCAGTAAGGAGTTCCTATAAAAGACTTCCGTTTGGCCACAGAGGCACTGATCTCTGCTGCCACGCCAAAATCAGCTACAGGAGAGAGAGACGGTGTCATACTGGGGGAGAAATCTAATATAGAAGGCCTATTTTAGCATACTCGATGAATGTGAGTGAGTGGTCTAATAGGTCTTGCAGATGTGTGTGTGTGTGTATGTGTGTGCGTGCGCAATATACAGTAGATCACCACTGACCCAGTTTCACATCTCCTCGCTCTGTCAGAAGGATGTTGGCTCCCTGTAGAACACACACACACTGATATGGTCTCTGGTTCACAAGTCGTTGGATAACACACACTCTGAATTAAGAATCGGTCACTGCCATAATAATGTACGAGTATACAGTAACGACTTGGCAAAACTAGGAAACTTACTGTACCTTTATGTCTCTATGCATTTTGCCAGTTTCATGCAGGTGATACAAACCCTGGAAAAAACAACAGAAACACAATCAGCTGACAGTTTTACTTCACCATGCAGATTATGTTCTTTCTCAGTTTATTACTTTATTACTTTATTAAAGGTTAAGGCTGGTGTTTTAATGCATTGCTTACCGTCAACAAATCATATGAAAATAACAAAATCAACAATGCGTTTGCTCTGCTCCCATGTAGGCTACTGTTTTTAGCCGTCAACCCAGAAGTCATTGGCTCCAATTGTAAGCTAAAAACCTTGAAATACAGCTCACAAAGACATAGTTTCAATTTTAAAAATCACTAACTGTTACCACGAAAAGTCAGGCTGTTGTAGTCATTACCAACCTAATAACACCAGCTGAACCAGTCACTAACAAAATACAGACAGGGAGGCAATGTTATGCTGTGGACTCGCGACTCTGTTATGCTTGTGCAGCATTTACCTCTATATTTAGCGGTCTGGCTAGGTTAAATGCTATTTTGCTCTTCTGTGGCTGGAAAAAACATAACAAGACTCATTCTCTCAGCACAGTATCTATAGAGGTTTCACAATGCAAGAGCAGCAAGGACCGTGCACCTCGGCTGGTGACTTTGAGAAGCCCATTTATCCCGAAAAGCCTTACCTGAAGGGTTTCTCTGCACACGTACGCTATCTGTTTCTCCTTTAATGGGCCCGTCACTGTAAGGAACAGTTTGATTAATAGCCTATACACTCACAAGGAGGGTGAACAGGAATAAGCCTACAGGTACATTTCTAAAAATAGAGTACAATTGGCTCCTCGGAGTTAAAGGTGCTCCATGTAGCGTTTTTAAACATCAGTATATCATTGTCAAATTAATCGTGAGACCTTGGTGTAATTACCGTGAACAAATGAGACTGTGGTAGAGATGATTGGTAGCGTCTATCTCATACCGGTGGTACTGTCAGTGCTGGTGTTTCTCACATTTAGCTTTTCTTTAGTCTTTTAGTCTTCCGTATGGATGGATGGGTGGATAGTCTTAGATTCTCAAAAAAGTCTTTGTCTTTCCTGAAGAGGATAAACATGTTGGAAGTGATTTTTCCATCGGCCTTTCACTCCTTCCACCAACTCTGAAAGCTTAAGCTCCATTTGCACTGGAAGAACAGTGCCCTCTTGCTGTTTTGTGCTGTAAAGCAATTTCAGTTTGTGCTGTGAAGCAGATTTCCCGCCAAAACCCACCCAGTGCCGCACAATGTAAAATGTAGAGGCCGGTAGAGGCTGCCAATCTTCTTGGTGATGGTCCTGCTTGTTTATGGTCATCTTACTACTATTATATTAATGTCTCCAATTTAATGAGGTAATGATTTATTGATGTTAAAATGATACATACAGCACCTTTAAAATGCATTGAAGATCATGGATGTTTAATATGTATTTATATTTTTACCATGGTACATGTCCTGCAGTGACCCTCCACCGCAGTACTCCATGCAGATCCATAACTTGGTGTTCCTGGGGAGGGAGATACACAACTTTTGTCTTTCTGTTTGACATGTGCTCTGCTTATTCTCCAGGTTGAAGAAGTTTCCATCCAAATTTTTGTTTATCATTTTTGGAGGGATTGTGAGAGAACTGTTTGTGCAGGAACAAGGATCTGTGGACAGCAAATTATCATCTGACCTTGTGTTGGTAAAACTGAGGCATTACAAAAGGAGATACTAAAAAGTAAAGACAGAGACTAACGCATGAGCTGCTGTGCCAACAATCTCACCACATACTATAAAGAGTGGGAGAGGAATCCAGCATAGTGGGTGGAAGTGTGGGGAGATAAAAGTCAAATTCATATTTGAGTCCACCGACAGTCCAAAGAATTCCACACATTTAAAGCGGACAGGCTGAAAACATACGGCACCTGTGGTAGCTGCCGAAGTAGGCCACAATGTTTTTGTGCTTGCACTCCTTCATCATGGTGATCTCCTGCTGGATGGACGTGATGTCGTCACCTGGAGGCAAAATTATAGACCAGCATGCAGGGTTAGACTAATGTATGGGTTTGCTGATGTGGTCCATATTTGCTTTTTAATAAAAATCTGATCTGGTCCAGTCAGTGTCGTCCACCCCTGATAAGATGGATATGTTGCAATTTGTTTGATTATATACTGAATTGGTCAATACTACACTAGTTGTCTATGAGAAGCTCTGGAAAGTATTGGTAAATATTGGTATCAGCCATCAAAAACCCATATCTGTCTGACCCTAGACGCATAAAAGACACATAAAACAACCTGACACATAAAACAACCTATAATAACTGTGTTACAAATAAGCAGTTGTGAGCATGTTGAGTCACGTTTGGACTGTTGACATACCAGGGTCCAGCTTGACAATCTTGATGGCTGCCATTTCAGAGGTCCTGATGTTACGAGCCTGGAGGGGATGAAATAAATATGATTTTTAAAATTTTATTTGATATTTTATTTAATGTTTTAGGCCTTTAGCCTCATGCTGCCTAATGCCTACTATGAAGTTCGGTTGTGTGAATGTAAATGCAAGGCCAATAAACGGGTGGGGAGGCACAGCAAAATGAGGAATAGGTTAATTTCACTATTATTTCATTCACTGGATGTTGGCACAGTAACAGAATGAATAATTACCAGGTTGAAATTTTAGTTCTAGAAACATTTCTCATAGGCTGAGCTGCTCTAGAGGCAGAAATAATCTCATTGGTTGAGTTAAACCTTGGTGGGCGGAGCCAAAGAACACTACAGTTCTGTCTCTGAGAAATGGAAATGGAGTCCTTTACATAAAAACGTCCGGGAACCTCTGGCCAACAGAATGGCCTCAGATGGTAAAATCAGTTCTCAGTAGCCTGTGTTTACAGTGCTGTGACCCCCCCACACACACACAATATTTCCAACACCCTAATCCCTGTTTACGACAGATAATGAGGTAGAGGGTTAATATCTTGATGAAATACTGCCAGAAGTCTTGCAGAAGACATCTTGTTGTTTCATGTAGAGAGCATCAACCAAATGTTTCCAAAGGCAGCATCTCAACACATTAGGTCCTGGCTGGAGCTCTGCTACCTGCCTGCTCCATCAAGATAGTAAAGCTTGGGCATCTGTCCAACAGCTCAGTATGCGATGCTGATGATAAAGGATCAGTGATTTGTTTTTGCCTTCTGCCTCACCTTGGCTTTCACCTTGTATTGATTCCACATGCACTAACAGTATTGTGATTGAGAGCTCTTTCCTACTCGGGGGCCCAGACAAGTCCCAGCTCACAAGGTCATGGAAGTACCACTCACTGAAGAGTTATTTGATTGTGTGATAAAAAGTAGCTTGTTGTCAGGGCTGGAAAGACTACCAAAATGTACTACTCAAATAGAAGTATTGTTAGGGAAGTTTTACAGAAGTAGAAGAAAAAATACTGCTGTAAACATCAACTGAGTCCAAGTATCAAGTAAAAAGTAGCACATTTAACATATAGGCCTATACACAGAGGAAATGAGTTACTTTAAAACAAAGACAATGCAGAAAAGATGAGAAGGCATATATTTTCATATATTTTTAAGAAAAATCACTTTTTTTGTAGGCGAGAGACGTTTTAGACTATGTTGAGTGTTCTTTAAATAAGATTCTGAAGTTGAGTTGTGATTTTTTTAAATGAAAATGTCTATCCCAAGTATTCAATCATATTACAATGATTTGTTTCTTTTGCTATTGGCTATCCAGCTAGCTAACCCTATAGCACACTAGCTAGCCAGCACCAGGCTGACACAAACAATACCACTGTAGCCGGATGGATGTTAACTAAGCTACTATCTAACTATAAATAGTTAACTCAACGTTTCCTCCACATGCTTGTGGAAGTTTTATGCAGATATAATTTACAATTAGCCAGTTTCTGATGCTATGCTTACGGGGAGCCTACAAAATACTTATTTAACAATAGCAGAGGAGAGGTGGTGGTGGATGCTGCAAAGCATCTATGCTATGTTTTTAACTTCCCCAATTTTTCCCGGGAACATCAGTCTTTGAAATGGCGTGAGATGAGTTACCTTTTCACTCTCTGCATCCACAACAAGCATGGCAGCAGCCAATAGGATAATCAGGTTGGCCTAGACAAAACCTGTGGCTTGGCTGCGTCAACTTCCTGTTTTCTTTCCTGTTGTACCACAGGACTTCCTGTGACTAAAGTGACAGTAACGTCTCTGAGATGGCTTTTACGTCTGAAAAAGCCTGAAATAACAGGCACTCAGGGTTACATACAATGGGGGAGTTGGGAGAGGAAGCTTCACCACACTTTGATCATGCGCCCAAACGGCCTCCGAGCCAGAGATCTGATGGAGTCTCGGGCCAGAGTGTAATTTCTTCACAATGAAACCACCCCATTTTCTATTTGATACAGATGAAATCATGAAGCATGCTTGGGCTACCAGCCAAAAATGCTGTTCAGTTGCAGCGCAGTAGCAGAAAGAAGAGAAGGTTGATGAGACAGGAGAAGTGTAGTCTTTCTCTCTTTCCCTAAGCCAGGCGCACACTACACAACTTTTGGCCCAACTTAGCTGTCCCAGACCAGTTTTTAAGGCCTGAGACAAAGTCCCCATGTCAGTCTTTGTGCTGCTATGACCGAACCTCATGACGATTGAGCGGGTCAACAGCAGTATGAACAACAAACAATACACAGCCTATTATATTAAAATTCACCTCTCTCTGCAGAACAACCCATGCTGCCCACAACTCCCCAAACATTCTCTCTTCCAAATTCGGCGTCTAGCCTTGTTCTTTTTTTCTTTTTTTTGGTCGTTTTTGGCACAAAGTACACAATGAGTTCTGTGAGCTGTTCTTCCTTCTCAAGCTCCATTTTAGCTTGTCTTGTTCCGTGTTTGTTTTGGGGAGACAGCAAGAGTTCCCTCATGACCAAATCTAAATGAAGAATGTTTTACTGCATAACCCACTTTGTCTAGAGTGCCACCTCTACATCGGCAAGACAAGAATCTACAGGAAACAAGGTAATGTGAGCAGTGCAGATGTCTTGGGTTGTTGACAGTCATGTAGCGTGGACCTGGCTTTAGGTTTTACCTTACATTAGTGATTCTCGACCATGTGCCATCGAGGGCCAAGAGTTTGCAGCATTTCTTTCCAACCGAACACTACAGCAGCTCATTTCACTGATCAGTTCCTCCTTTCTGGTTGAAGGTGTGTTAAAGGAAAACTCCACCACAAAACAGTTCAACACAAAAGCATGGGGTGATTTATCTTGCATTGTCCATTTTCTTGTTTGGTGTATTTTTACATTTACAGCACATCTACAATGGAATTTGATAGCAGAAAATGTTTCAGCGATCAACGGTAAGTGTCAGGTTTTGGCATCAAAATGCAATGCAGCCACAAGACATGTTGCGCTTTGAGTAAGGCACATCTCGCTTTTTCTCGACTGGAAAAACTCACATTCCCTGCAATCGTTACTGCTCTCTCCGCCTACATGCAAAACCCACAACTGAAAGCAACAAGTTCAGGCCCCCATTGAGCATCTCAGATTGATGCTTTATAACAGTGTTGAGAGTATCTGAGAGTGGAGTTTTCCTTTAATTAGTGAAAAGAGCAACTGTAGTGCGGATTCTTGTGTCTCAACACATTTGACCAGCTTTACCTCAGGGTAACCACTACTCCTAAGTGTTACGAGTAAGTCAGGTGAGAGGGAAGTGAAGAAAGACATACAAGGAAGTGAAGACTGAGACGAAACCTCAGACCTCATGCTGAGAGTCTCACAGGTTTCTGAGTCAAGTCCTCAGCAGCGTAACGCAAGCTTAGGCTAGACTTTTGAAAGCACACACCTCATCCTGTCCATGGCCTGGTTTCACTGCCTTCACAGCACACTAGATCAAACACACATCACTGCACTTCACTCACACTGTACTGTACAACCATTCCTTCTGGATGTAGTGCAGGGTAAACACGCTTCAACTTCACTTTTTATTAGCAGAAGAGAGTTTACCCACCTTTTAAGGCTTTTATGAAGCAAATTAGTATACATCACAGTATATAGTATCAAACTGATGTAAATTATGAGGATAACGGGGAAGAGAATGTAAATTAATGATTTTCTGAATATATCTGACTTTTATTTATGTTGGTGGTTGCTTGCTCTATGATAACTACCAACTGGAGGTTATTATCATGCTTCTCCTTAATATTATCCTTACACACACAAAAATTATAATAGGCTATAGTTTAACTGCATAGCAGCCTTTCAAAAACAAAACTTTAAAAAGTGCTTTACAGGGCAAACAAAAAAACAGCAAGCAAAACAGAGGACAACAAACTTGACAGAGAAATCTGACAATAAGTTTCCATCGTATCGCAGCGTAGCGTGTCTCATCGAATCGTATCTTTTCCTAGCGTATTATATCGTAGCATACCGTAACGCATCGTAGCATATCGCATCGAATCTAATCTCATAGTAGCGTATCGTAGCATATCGTAACGTAGCATATTGTATCGAATCTAATCTTATCGTAGTTTATTGTATCGTAGCTTATCGTATTGTATCATACATTACATACAAACAGGAGATTACACAAAATTAGTCAATAATAATTAAAAACACAGTCCAAGAATTGTTGCAGAATGCAAGTTTATAAGTATGTGGTTTTCAGAGGCGATTTAAAAGAGTGAACTGATCCAACTCAACAGTTTAGGGAGCCGGAGAAGGCTTAGTTTGGTTTACATCACCGACCTCATGTCTAGGACCATCATGGCCACTTGAGGATAGAAATACTAGCCCCTCTTCACTGGCTTTTGCTGCTAATAGCCACGAATCACTATCAATAGAGCAACCACAGGGTCACACACTTGAAGCCTGAGCTGTCAGCAGTTTCCTGCGAACAATAGTCGTCTAATGAGTCTCCACTGAAAGCCCACACGCTGTCACATATCCAGCGGTTTCACCCTTGACTCCTACTGTAGCAGCTCCACCAGGTCCAGCAGCAGAGGTAAGTGGGAGGCAATAATGGGCTATTGTCTGCTAAACAGTGCCGCTTCCCCCATTCACAGCAGGCACACAATATGTGAAAATGCAGCAGCGGCGGTGCAAGTACGGTGCAGAATACCAACACCACAGCGAGCCATGAGCTAGATATTGCTCATGGCAATTTGAAAGAGGATCTTCTGGTTAAAGTGGTCATCTGTGAGGTCTTTGTAATATTTTGCTTCCATCGTTGTTGCTCAGGGCTCCTTGCTGTGGTGTTTCTGCACTGCACTTCCCAGAGATGACCTGCAGCATGTGCAGCACTGTTGGAAGTTGCAGATTACTTTAAACATCTCTGCTCTGGTGTGTTTGGGGGCATAAACGAGGCACCAACCAATTCTTGGTGTTGCTGCTGCAGGATGTATGAGGCAGCGGGGAGGGTGAACAGCACAGGATGTTTGCATCCTGAAGCTCACATCATCAAGTGAGAACACAGCAGCGGAGATGAACACATGAACATGAACGTGTGAAAACCACTGATATAACAGGCTGATACGCTGCCTGATAATAAGGGAAACAGGGCTACTTTAACTGGCTATAGGGTGAAAGGGCTTGGACCCAAGTCTTTTATACGGGCTGTATCTAAACCTTAGAAGGCTTTATTACACTTCTAGGCTTTTCTATAAGAGGATTTTAGACAGCATTGGACCATTTTTTGCTTTGCATGTCCTTTGAAATTCATCTGACTGTGTGATCTACTTGAGGAAGTCTATAGAGACAAAGCCTAATGCTTTGAGTATTGACAAATGTCTCAGTATCACACCTTATTAAAAAAACCTCATTCATATAGACCTATTATAGATATTGCTTCAAAAATACATCTTCACCTTGATGACAGAAAGTATATGAAGAGGAAAAAGACCTAAAGGCGAATCCAAAATCAAATCAGAACCACATTCACCAATGTTATGATGTCTCCACCACAGTGTGGAGCTCAGCACATCACAGAAAGGGGAAATGTTCACACTCACCTTGAACACATCTCCATACGTGCCGCACCCGACACGGTGAATTAATTCGTAGTCATTCAAGGGGTCCAGGAATGACACCCCGATTGTATCCATGTTTGGAAACACCTATGGGTGCTAATAGGGGACCTGCGCAGGTTCTCTAGTCACACATCCCCAGTGTTGCTGTCGGAGGGAACGCAGCAGCAGCAGCAGCAGCAGACTCTGATTACCTGATTGACTGAATGGTCGGAACTAATTGGAGCTGACTAATTGTCGGTGTATCGATCCGGTAGCCAGACACACAGGGTTCCTCTGTTCTTCACTGACACGCATGGTAGATAGAGGAACAACTCCGCGCCACTGACACACTGCTGTCGTCTGTATCCAAATAGAGCAAAGTGCTATTGGAGATGACGTTGCGCATGAGCAATGACTACCCACACTGCAAAAAATATCCATCTCAACAAGTCGGAAATGCTCTGCCAGTAAGTGGGACGGTGTCACTAGTTTTCTCAACATGTTGAAGCCCGGCAGAAACGAGCGTTGAGAAAATAACGCAAGAAAAATGTTTGATCGAGTTAATTTGCATTGGGAAAAGGTGGAATTATCTCACTATCTTTTGTCGTTTTTTGTACTTGTTCTAAGAAAAGTTCAATTTGAGAACTCAGTACTTCTCAAGTACTTTAATAACTACAGATAAACATACATTTGATCAGATTAAGTCCCAGTGATCCATATGGCCTTTTTATTTGATAATTTGGTATTGAACTATATATGCTGTCTATGCTGTAGGCCTACATGTGGAGATATTAGCGGTGAAAGTGAAATTGCATTCCTATACATTCTCTGAGATCATTTCAAGCCAGTAGTAAAATTCCACTATTCTTCCTTTTGCTGGGACATTTTTTTTGCAGTGTAAAGCCTCCACTTCAGTTCAAACACCTGCGCGCCCAGTGCCTTACTGCCCCCCTATGTGTGCTATACAAAAGTAGGCTCCATCACATTACATTTTCGTCAGGTCTTTATTACTTGCAGATACAAAAAAAACAACAAAAACACAAGTTATCAAGCAAATACAACGCAGTAGGGCCACCTAAAGTGGTTCCCTTTCAACAGTGCATGGTCTTTCTGGTCTTCTCTAATCATTAGAAATAGGCCTACCTCAGCTATTCTCCAAACTAAAGGCCACCTACATTAGAAAATAACAAAGGCAAAGTAAGGTAACATAGCTAGCAAGAGATAAGCTGTCGATAGAGCAGAAGTGGACAATGTTACATGGTAACTATCCTAATTAAATCACTTCCAAAGGCTTCAGTCAAACTGATGAGTGGAGGACAAACTGAATGGTTCAGAATGGTACAACATGATAATTACACACTTAACACGTAAACAATGTATTCCAAGTGTCATGTTGCTGATAATCCCCATTACTTTGGCTTCCAGAACTTCAATACATCCACATACATGTCAATGAGAATTCAATAGTTAGTGTGCAATTGCCTGCCCATTTAAACCACAAATTAATCATGACTGTTCACAATCAACCATGAATGAGGCAAAGGTACCCAGAAAATAATATCAAGGTAATTATTGAATTACAAAGATGAAATGGTCATTACTTCAGTTCAAACTTGATATGTGATGTTCGACTCAATTTAAGATCATCTGTGCGAGGAAAATATATTGCGAGGAATTATGAGGCTGATGACTGAAAGGAACTTCTGGATGAAAACACTGGCAAAAACATTCACAAACAAAAAGCGAGGTGGATGTGTTTTTTCATGTGTCTGTGTTGTCTTTCACAGTACAACGGAACGATGTCCTACCAAAGTCTTAAACAACTCCTACGACAATCACAAGAAAAAAAAGGCTAGAGCGATTTGCGCTGCCGCTTCATGAAAGACATGGAGTAATCCCCCGCCGGCGTGCTCTTCTGCCTCTTCATCTGTACCTGTGACTGGGCGGTGAGCTGCAGCTTGATGGCGCTGGAGTTCACCTTGGCCGCGCACAGCAGCTCCTTCATGCCCTTCATCT
>OMOV01087448.1:0-11277 GCA_900312565.1 Beryx splendens | reverse complement strand
AGTAAGCCTGGAACCAGGGAGGGTGAAAAATGAACTAACTATGTGATTATTAATTGGAGTCTATTTTGATTCAGTATTCCACGCTGCATATCGTTGTGGGTCCTCGGCGGGATTGTGTCTGCGTAGCGGTGTGTCGGGGGGGGGAGCAGTCTGGAAGGCTCTGCCGTTTGGAGCGCGGCTCGCTAGCCGCACATCGGCATACCAATGAGTGGGGTTAAGAAGGCATGGCTCCTCGCGGAGACACCGTTCCTTCGCCAGACCCAATCCGCCAAGTCTCCATGGACCTATTTCCAAAAGCTGCTCCTAATGTGGGCCTGTGTCAATCACCCCCACAGACAGCTCCCCCCCTGCCCCCCTCCCTGTCCATATGAAATAGTCATACATTAGGAACCAGGGGAGAGCACCTCGCTGTCTAGGAGTCCTCATGTATTATAATGCAATTCAAAAGCTATGGGTAGTTAAGAGTGAGACAGTCGCCGGTTGTTGCAGCCGCTCGCTGGAAGCGTTTCCTTTAGCAGGCGCCCTTCTTTTGGGTTTCAAAGAGTCGGATTTCGACATGTGAGAATTCGGCTGTCTTTTGTCTCTGTTTGTTTGTTTAGGAAGAGTCATACTGTGCAGGCGAGGGAAGGATTTAACAGAGGAAGCGTCTTTCTGTCAGTGAGTGGACGGGGGCTAGATATTGGATCTCACCGTGACATGTTTATGTGACAACATCATTTGACAGTTTTGACACTCCATAGTCGAGCACCTTCAAAAGAGCTGGCAGCGTATCTGCTCGAAAAATATAGGGGTACGTTTCTGCTGCCAAATGTACACTAAGTTGATGGGCAATTTTTAATTTTTCTTTTTTTTTTTTCTGAACAGAGTAGGGTAAAATGTGGCAGTGTGTGCACATTTCAAACATCATCACGCCTAATTTCGGCAGATAGCATCATGGGAAGGTGGTCCGTGCCTTCAGTGCCACAGCTCATAATGTTGCCTGCAATAGGTTGTGCCCATCAAAGTCTTGGTCAGACACTTGGTACAAAAGTCAAGACCATGAAGCAGAAAGATGCCAGCATGCAGTATTAACAGATATATTTATTTAGGATAAATGTATTCTTCTTGTAATTGAGTCTTCATAAGGGATACACATTTTTTTCTCTTTTCACTATGGCATTATAGGCCAGCTGTTCACAGCTCTCTACATTCGTTGCAGTGCAGGCTGGCGACTCAGAAAGTTGAGCAGTGCAGGACTCAGTAAATTGCTGGGTAAAAGGGTATGGCCCAAAAATCTATGGCTGCTGCACTCAAGGCTAAACAACCTGCCTTTTGAGGAAGAAGTTAAAAAAAAAAAAATTAGGGAGGATCATCCTCCCTATCCTGTATGGACCAGCCACTGATTTATTGCAGCCTGGAGTCTTATCACTCTGCAACTAACGCATCATCCCACTATAGGGAGTCCCACTGCGGTGCCACAGAAGGCAGCTGTAGCTAAGTTCCTAGCACCAAGGATCCAATCTCCTTCAGGGTCAAAGTACACAGGGCCTCCATGGCATGTCCAATAGCACCATGCTCGGCTGAGTGCAACCCATGCTGGGCCTGAGGTATAATGGCTAGTCCATGGGATGCGAGGAAGGATGAGTAAACCACAGGGATCTGAGTGGATTTATTCTCCTGCCAGCATCCTTTTTGGTCGGTAGTGGACCTATTGTACCGACTCAATGTGGTATAAGCAACACAGAGACAAAGCATGACAGAGAGACACACGGCTAAGAAAGAGGGATAGACCATGAGGCAACGGATGATGACAGCGTGTCGGAGGAGACACGTGGCTCGGAGGTGTGGTGGAGGGAGATCGCAACGCTCGCATGCGGCAAAGTTGTCATTTCTTTTCAAATTGTCATCATAATTAGCAAAAACAAGTTCAGCGAGGAGACCAAAACCTGAAGGCCGTCGAGCTGGAAAGCTATCAACAGCGAAGATTGCCTTAAGTATGTAGATGTTCACCCATGTTTATTGATGTACAACTTATCTCGGAAATTAATTCAGCGTATGTGAAAAGAAGTTGATAAACCAATTAAATGTGAAGAACTCTGCTATGTAGAGAATGTGACTTTCTTTTAAATAGATTCATTTAAGATAAAATGCTGAAGGCTGTTCTTCAGAGAATATTATTCCACACTGAGAATTACCAGTGGAATATGCCGCTAAGAAAAATTAATTGATTTGCACACAATTATTGTTGTGGACTGAAATTACATTTTAATGTCCTGTGTACTGCGTTGCATTAGTGCTAATTTTTCTTAAGTTATAATGTGACAATGTTACCTCCAAAGGGTCTTTCAAACTTTCTATTGGAATCCAAAGTTGGGTCATCGAACAGAAGGAAATGTTCCTCTTGAAGAAATGGCTTTGAAAAGTGCTGTGCTTTATTATCATGACGCCAAAGCCTTGAAAACCTGCCCAGGCTGTCAAGAGAAAGTGTGTTAAAACCCAACAGTGCGAGCAACAATGAACAATTCAGCAGCTTGTTTGCACCTACTGCTATTTTGTATTTTATTGAGATCCATCTGACTTCAGCTTGTTTTCTCATCTTCCTCATAATGGAGTTATTAACTTTATTTTTGTGTGTAGTGAGCTGCGCTCTGCTGAAGGATACTCTTTGTTTTATGTTTTTTTTAAACAGTTTGTGTCTGTATTCTACCTTAATGTACTGCTGATGACATTATGAAATCCCCTATTAGGATTTAATTCAGCATCAGTCAAATACCTGTGTTTTGAAGGTACTTGACATTGGCTTCTTCTGTCTTTAGAGGTCGTGCAGAGTGTTCAGAGACACAACAGTACAGTGAGACTGTACAAACTAGGTCAAGCTCAGTTTCCTCGCACTCTTTTTCTCGGGTTTGAACCACAGTTATTGTTCAGATACTACGGTCTAGCAGATCGAAAAGATTTTGTTATTGAATCAATCGACACAATAGCCCATTTAGAAAATTCTGCCACCCCAGAAAAACTTTAACCAGCACTGCTTCAAACCAAAGTGACTTTTCAATGGTGTACATTTTATAGAAATCCATTTCATGTAAAAAGACCTTGAATTCCAATGGGCTAAGTAAAACCAAAAGTCCTTTCTATGCGGTATTTGGCACACTTACTGTACAACATAAAGCCCTGTGGAGGAATTCATCATTACTGTGCAAAGCCTGATGGTATGTGTGCTTTTAAAATTAATGACCGAAGCACTCTGACTTTTAGTCCATCTAAAAATTTCATTAAATTTCATTATTCAGCTGTCTCTGTGGCCCTGAATTAATAAACTCCAGGTATCATACTATGAATTCATATTACATTTTAGACTGAAGAAGTCAAGTCCGCCGCCTTTTTCCTATTTTTTTTATTTTTTTATTTTTTTTTTACAATATCCTAAAACAACATACAATTAATAATAAGTTCAAAGCACTTTCTTCAGTTGACGCTGAAGTATAACTTTGGTTATTGCCTTGAAAATACATGGTGAAGGCAAAGTAAAGAGCGAGCTGCTGCTGCTTTGTAAGGCTACTCCTGCACAGAATGCGCGCACGCACACACACACACACACACACACACACACACACACACACACACGCACGCACACACACACACATGCACGCGCACACACACACAAAGAGAGAGAGAGAGAGAGATGCTATTTTTGTAGGTGCTGAAATCGATGAGTCTAACATATATCACTCAATTGGCCAGGTAAACATCTCTCTCTTCAGTGACATTGACAAATGAAGAGAACAAGATAAAGATTTTCCTTCAATAGCTGAAAATCTATAACTTTCTTGATGGCAAGCAGACAGTGGCAATGTCCTTAACTATTTTCTTTCATATCAAAAGAAATATATATATTTTTTCTATCGTGCAAGAGTGCTAATAACAGATAAACAGAGGAAGGAGGCAAGAAGCTAGAATTTTTTTTTTTTTAAATAGTGTAGCTCTAAGCCTAACGAGTGGGATTTACACATTTAATGCTCACTTTTAATGCTGTGGCAGTGTGGAAAGTGTGGAAGCGTGCTCCAATGAAAGCTACAGTTTTAATGATCATTCTTTCTGTGCTTGCTCTCAGGGAATTTTGTGGAAATTTACTGTGCTTCTCAACAAAAAAAATAAAATAATACAACCTCTCTTTCTCCTCTTTTACATGAAAACGTCTGTACAGTTACAACTTCTTTATTTTTTTTTTAGCAGGTTTTATGTTCGGCTTCATTTTACATTACATTCCCCAAAAAGGTCAGAGCCAGAATACAGTGGATTTTTGTAAACGCACCTGCTGATGACACTGAGTTTTTAAAGAGGAGCGTAACATTTTCCAATTCCATATGTGTCGTGAAATCCTCGTTCCCACACACATTCTGAATAGACACGACTCGATCCCTGCTGTATGCAGGGTTCACGTTTGCTTACCCTAAGTTTGATGGCACTGAGGTTAAAGCTGCCTTTAGGCTCAATAAAGGGCCAAAGCAGGGAGGCTGCGTGGAACACCTGTTAATAGTGTCGCCCTGACAATTTCCCACATCCTCAACAGAAGCCTTTGAATGGGACTGTGCGTATTGCAACACATTTCCCCAAAGAAGGGCAGTAAGTCGAAAGCCGCGGCGGTTTTGAATGTGGTGCTCTCAGGCTCTGAACCCTCCACCCGAAACCCAGTCAGCACGGTAGGTGTGAACCCGCAGTTTGTAACAACATGCGAGATGAAGGAGAAATAACTGAATGTGGGTGTGAGACATGCACTCCTACCAGGAGAAACCTTGGTAAGTTCCAGCTTGTAAACAGTGACCATAAAGCACAGAGATGAAAAAAGGCTGTTTATGAATGCTTCCGTTAAAGCCACACACAGAATAAAATGGAAACATACTGTATCCCTCTTTGAATAGCCATTTCTAAGAAAGGAGGTTCAGTTGTGTGGAGTGGGTGGAGGGACAGGGGAGCTCAGACTAGGTTGGAGCTGCACAGAGGATAATGTCAGATGCCTGGCTTGTAGTCGTCAACAACACAGAATTCATGTGGGAAAAAACAGGTAAAAATAAAGGCAGTCAAGTAGTTTTGTTGCCTCCCTCTGGAAAATGTTCTTTCAGCTGTTCTACTGTACCCGACTCCACCAATCAGAAGTGAAGCAATAACACGACAACCAATCCCAGGTCAGTTTTCTTGGTCCGAGATACAGTGAAAACCTGTGAGTCATAATCTACTGCCCAGTTTTGAGGCATTCGATTATTTAACTGAGACATTGAAACATTAAACCCCAAACAGGATCAAATCTAGATATTATACCTACATTTTACTACAGGCTACATCCAAGGGGATTTACTGGGTGATTGGCGTCTTTACTGGCATTAGATTTGCATTAGTGTGTGCTGGGCCACAACATTCCCCTGCCCTGGGTGCAAACTGGGATGGTAGCCTTAAAGTCACACTGAAATTAAAGATGACTTTCTTTTTTTTCTGGCCTTTTTAGCTCATTCTAACGGTCACACCGTACACCTATTTGACAATTTATGCCAATTGAATTACTTTTAACTTTGTCAGAAGATAGACTCTGCTCAAAGTCGGTTCAGCTCTTTCAAAATATTCGTCGGGCGAAACGTCTGACCCACAGCTTTGGCCAGAAGGGACTTTTCCTACGGCGTTTCTGTGAGGCGTGCAAACTCAGGGCTACCGCAGGGCCAATGGATGTAAAAGCACTTATTGCCGCAAGGAATGTGCGTGCGCCCGAGGCCGGGGTATCTGCTGCAATGTAGATACGATCGTGATTCATGACTATTAGAGTCGTGTCATATAGCGTGGCGCGTGGCTTGTGCTTAGGACAGAGCGCTGGGGACAAAGGGTGACACATTGTTACTGACAAGCTCCTGGAGAACACTGATATTTTAGAGACCTTATTAGCTAAACAAGACCTAGATACACTTAATGCTGTTAATAATGATTTCCATGGGGCAGGGGAGTCCACAGATCTAAGCACGGGAATAGTGTGTGGCAGAATACCTGGGGGGGAGGTGGCCATTCTCTGGCATAAGAAATATGATCCACTGATCAGTGTGATTAGGCTAGAGGTGGACTGGTGCATAGCAATTCAATTTGTGGATAATAAGAATGTTTTTATTATTTTAAATGTTTACACTCCTTATGAATGTTAATGAAATGAGGATGAATATCTTAACAGGCTCGATTTTATTAGTTATTTTATTACAGAAAATGCATATATACATGTATATTAGTTGTGGGTGATATGAATGCTGATATTTCAGATAATAACTCCCTGTTTGGTCAACACTCAATCCAATTTTGTCAAGATAGCAAGCTAGTTCTTTCCAGCAAAGTGCTGCTGCCAGTAGACAGTTACACATATATCAGTGAGGCATACAACATCTTGGCTGGATCACTGTGTGCAGCTGATGCTCATAGTGTTGAGATCCTGTATGGTCTGGCCACAACAGGTCACATACCTGTCTCTATGATATTAAATGCTGAGAGTCTACCTGAGTTGACCACCAGTTATGATAACCACGAACAAAGTGGCATTACAACTCACTGCCTGATAAGAGCCTAAGTAATATTGATATACCACTTGATGCTATTCTGTGTGGTACCATTAACTATAAGAACCAAAACCACAGTAAAATGTAAAATGTATGATAAAACTGTGAATTGTCTAAATGATGGCTGTAAATCATTCTGCCAAAAAAGGTCTAAACAACATAATCTCAGGCCAGGATGGATGAATATGTATCTGAACTGCATTTAGAGGCCTTTTAAAAGCTTTTAAAAACTGGTTTTATCAGGGAAAGCTAGGCATGGCCCAGAGTGTGAACACAAGAAACATGCAAATACTAGATTTAAATATGCTGTATTATTATGAAAAGAAATGAGCAGACCATGAGGGCAAACTCCATGGCCAAAAAGCTGCAGCAAATAATGTCTATGAGTTGTGGAAAGAAGTTACGGCTATCAATAACAGTAAGATGCCCTTGCCAGTTAGTATTGATGGGGTTGCTGGGTCTAAAAAATATGCCTGAACTGTGGAGAAAACATTACAGGGATATTTTTAACTGTGTTAAGAGGTTATGAATTTAGTGTTGGTGACGTCTCTTACAGGGATGGTGTGGTTATTAGACATGATGAAGTGTGCCATGCCATGGAGAAACTGACAGTGAACAAAGCGTGTGGCCTTGACCAAATAACAACAGAACATCTGAAATATGCTAGCCATAGGATCTCAGTGTTACTCGCCATGTGTTTTTGTCATGATCTGTCCCTGTCTGTCCTTGTGTTTCGGGATTTTTTCCACTCCCCTGTTCTGCCAGCCTTCAGATCTCGGACTTTCCCGCCCTCAGCTCACACACACCTGTCAGTCATCAACTCATTAGTCATGTTTCCGTGTTCCCCAATTACCTGCCTGCTTTCAGCCTATCGGCTCCTGGACTCTCCCCTGCCACTCAGCTGTTCCTCATGTGTGATTAGTTTTCTGTCTGTATATATGTTCTTGGTTTTCAGTTAGTCTGTGTCAGTTCATTGTACATGTTACCGGTGTTCCTGTGTCTCATAAGGCTTGTCTTCTTGCCTGTCTGCCCTGGACTGTTTGAGTTTGCCTTTGCTTTTGGATTAAACCCTTTTTCAGTTAAGTCTCCTCTCCCTGCCGGTTCTTGCACTTGGGTCCAACCCCACCTTAGTTTCTCCTAACCGTAACAGTTTTTCTTGTTAATGCATGGCATAGTACCTGACTCTATTTTGTCTGTCTTATTAGTGCCAAAACTGGTCAAATATAGAGCATAGAAAATTACAGACCAATCACCCTGGCTAGCATACTTTCCAAAGTACTAGAAAGAATTCTCTTGGATAGGCTTCAAGAATACATAATAACCACTGACAATCAGTGTATCAGTGTATCTATGCACTGAAGGAAGTTAGTAAGAAGAAGACATAACACTACAATATCTATGTGTTTCCTTGATGCGTCCAAAGCATTTGTCTGAATAAATCATGGTAAATTGTTAAACTATAAGAGCAAGGGGTCCCCCCATATTTGATAAGGTTCTTGCATTTTTGGCATCAAACCATGCGAGCTGGATGGGGTAAGAGTATATCTGCACCCTTCCTAGTGACCAATGGGGTCCGACAAGGTGGAACACTGTCACCTGTTCTCTTCAACCTTTATATGGATGATCTTTCTAAAAAGCTAAAAGAGTGTAAGACTGGATGTATAGTGGGGAATCGTCTTATTAACCATCTGGTGTACGCTGATCACTTAGTCATCCTGTCTCCTTATAGCTTACAGCAGTTGCTCAGAGTCTGCCCAAGTTATGGTGTGCAGTATGACTTTTTTTTTTTTAAACTTAACTTAATTTAACTCTAAAAAGAGTGTGGTCATGATTGCTAAAACCAAGGAGGATCAGAAGCAAAATTTTCCTACATTCTTTATGGCAGGCCAAGCGCTAAATGTGGTGAACAAAGTAAGATATCTGGGTCATATCATCAGGAGTGATTTATGTGATGACGACGATGTGCGGCGCCAGTGTTGCAAACCGTATGCACAAGCCAATATGCTGGCACGCAAATTTCATATTCATGCTGTGTTGAGGACTTTCATGTATAAATTTATGTGTCAGCTAATTAATTCAAAAAACGTAATCATAATGGCTTTAACTGAGCCAAAGTGACACAAGGTATTCCTCTTGTTTTTTGGAAACGCTGGAACAAATGTCTGCATCTGTTTTAATCACTGTGGATTTATGTGGACATATTTCTGTGCTGATTTGTCCTCGTATTGTACTTTTTATTTTTCTCTTTCTTTGCTGATATGGACCTATATGTGTCTGAATTAAAGTTAAATTGAACTGAGTTTTAATTTGCTGGAAAACTGAAGATCTTTATCGATGACTTCATTGTGTACCAGGTGGCGTAAATAAAAAATTCCAACCAATAAAACCATAACAGATTTTTGTACAGCCCCGCACCTCTGCCCACCCCATCAAATAAAACTTCTCGCTCTAACTAACTGGCCTCCCATTGGTTTACACTTTTGAATGATCCCGCCCCACCCCAACATCCTGTTTCAAAAGGAAATACATCACATTCAGGAAGCGAGACGCTCTCAAAATGCGGTTCCATTGTGACTTTAAGGTTAGAGAAGCCGCTTGTGACCGGAAGATTAGTAGTTTAACCCTCTCGCTGGGGAATGTGAACGAGTCACGACACCTCCCTCAACAACCAACAAACTGCTGCCGCCGAGCTGCTCAGCGGCCAGCAGAGAGACACCGTGGCGGAATTAGGCGGCTCTCTGGTGTGAATGTTTGTGACTCTAAAACAAGAGTCTGCATCAGCAACGCTTACCCGAATAAATAACTCAAAAGAGGTGTGGGTGGGGAGTGCTGCACTGGGACACTGAGGGGCCATACTACCTGTACTCCAGTGTGTTGTACAGCATGAGGTGAGTGTTGGTGATGCTGGGGCGGAGAAGGACTGCCAGCTATAGGAGCTTGGGATGAATCTAGAGGGAGGGAGGGAGGCATGGATGGAGAAAGGGTAACACTGTCTATGATGATGACATTGATTTTGATGAGGGTGTGGTAGTGATGATGATGATTAAATTATTCAATGTGTTATTTTTACAGAAACACCTCACAAACTGGCACATTTTTAAAGGCTATACATACTGGTATATGTTACAATTCCACATATGAGTATAGATTTCATGTATGAAATAGAGATATCAATATCAAAATCCTCCCAAAGAAGATTAACAGGACGTCCATGTAAATGGCGGAGACAAATGGGACTAATTGTCATATAACCTCAAATTGGGGGCCATGAAAGTGTCTTAATAATGGCAGCTAATTTGGCTTGTATTGTGCTTTCTTGATGGGTTTAAATTGAATGAGTCAGTATTCATTCTGGCGTAATGTGAAAGCCGGGGCAGCGGTTCACACCGGAGACATTCAAGGTCGAGCTACTCCAAATGAAGGGGTGACGGCGAGTGGAGAGATTTAACGTAAGGCAGCTGAGTCAATGGACAGCCGGGGTGCAGAATTGGCACTGTATACGTGTAACCTTGAATTATTTTTGTGGTTTTTTTTTCTGCATTGAAAGCTTTTCTACTGGCCCTTCTCAAAAATATATCCCCCTCTGTCAGCCACATTAATGGCACAATCAGCCTGAAAAAAAATGGCAGTCACAAATTATTCATTGTAATCCTCCATTTGAGGACCCTAATGCCTCTAATTGGGCTTTTATGACTTACAAACTGTATCTTCCTCTTTTCTTTTCTTTTTTTCTCCTCTTGGCGTTTGTTTTTCTTCCTTCCCGCCATGCTGCGGAGTGACATTGAGCCTCTCCCTGTCGGGGTGCTCTCTTGTCTCACTCCAGTGCACATTTCACTGTCCCCTCTCCTCCTCCCCCAGACAATGAGCTTTTGACTGAATATATTATCTGAGCTGTTGTTCTGTTTGTTGTTGTTTTAGCATCCAAGAAAAGGGATGAATTATTAATGACGACAGACACAAAAAGAAAAGAGGAAAATAAAACTCTAGTATTTTTTTTTTATTTTTTAGAAATGCTGCTGAGCGTTCCAGCTCCATCAAGAGGCCTGTAAGTAAATTAGGGTTTAGTTACATCAAGTAGCTGGTAAACAGCAGCATTTACAGCAAAATGTCAGATGTTACTGACAAATTATATTGAAAATAAGTGGTGCAGTAAAGTCACACACAGGTCTTAGTCAGATTTTAGGACCTTAAGTTTAAACATCCTAACTTAAACTACACAATACTTCAATTATTTCTTATTTAATGCACACAATTCTCTGTAATTGAATAGCGTCATTCCAGCTATTTGGAGTTTTTTTTATATTTGCCCTATTACCTGACAAAAAGCAATGGTTTTATCCTGCAGCAACCTTAGCAGGGGCGTCACTGTCTCCTGCCCTGGGTTTATATCTCAATACAGCCATGAAAGTCAATGTTTTTCCTCTGCTACAATAAAATGTCAATTGATCTGAAGCAGGGATTACTGTGCCCCCTCTTGGTTATGAAACAGCACTGCATTGCCATCCAAGGCTTCATTGCCAAGCGTCCCAGCAAAATTCTCAGTGAGATTATGGGTGATTCGTGTGATCATTAGAGTGATTAGAAGTGAGCGTCAAAGTTAGAAGTCAAAGATATAAGTGACGGGACAGAAGGGTGGCAGGATCACACATGGCGGATACTTTGTTTTGCATTAGAAGTGCACGTTGGTTTCATTGTATAGAGGCAGAGGGCAGGG
>OMOV01087447.1:7957-22002 GCA_900312565.1 Beryx splendens | reverse complement strand
TGTGTGTGTGTGAGACACAACCCCTGGGTCTGCAGCTCTGCTGAATGAGAGGGCTTACTTTTTATTTTAAGAGGAGGGGAGGAGCAGAGAGAGACAAGAGGAGGGAGGGATATTTCCCGGCCTGAAATTTGTAAATGTGATTTGCTAACCCTGGGCACGACATCCATTTTGGGTCCCACATCAAGGGGGGAAAAACAGCTATTTCAATCTCTCCATTTCCTCTATCTCTGAACTCGCTCTAAGATGCATAACGTGGTGCAGCCTCTGCGCTGGCCTGTCACTCATTGATAGCTTTGGGTCATCTAGCCTTTACAGACCTGTCAAACAGTGCTTGCAAATCATTCCTGGTGTGTTTTTTATTTTTTTTAACCTGCTTGAGAACCAGCTGGGTAGGGTTTCGTGAGTGGCACTCACTTCCTGCATTCCCTTAATGTTTTACATCACTGTAGATCATTTAATTTATTCACATTGTGAGACAGTTGCTATTTTTCTCTCGTCTTAGTTGTTTTAAAAAGTAGGCCTAAATATTTTAAAATAAACGCTGCCTAAATATTATAACGCAATCCCAGGAAAGAAGAGGGTGCCAATTTTAAGCCTCAATTGGGTAAAATTAAACTTTATTTTCCGTTTCATTTTATGGACTATATAGTTGGCTGAAGCGTTTTGCTTTGGTTTGTCCCGGTCCCGATGGTCGACGTAGCCACAGAGAACGTTACCTAATAGCTATTGGTTGAAAGTTTTATTTTGGAGAGGAAAGCGTGGAAATCAGTGAAGCAGAAAGCATGTCGGCTCTCGCAGTGTTGCCAATTGCGTGCATTAAAATGAAGCGGTGACCGAAAGCGAAAACCATTAGTGTAACCATTAGTATTAACCATTAGATGGCTTATCTTTACCAGCCGAATTAGAAGTCTCTGGAGTTGTTTTCTATTCTGTTTGGAATTGAATAGCAGGGGGGGAAATGGGCAAAAAATATATTTAATCATGGTGCATGTATGTAAAAGACGTCACAATTCACATTAAAAAAATGGAAAATGTAAAAAATGAACAAAAACTCAAATGATGCTGGAATTGTCCTTTAACTATTACCTGACCCCTAAAGCTAATTGACTTTCAAATACTTTCCTGTGATACTTCTTTTGGCACTCTGCCCACCTAGCAACACTAGAAATGCTTTGCAAATACTATCTGACCAGGCTACACACTAGTATCCTTGCAGCCTGTGAATAATATCTCATCTCTATAACACAACAGCAGCATGATCCAGCAGTTTAAAATGACCCATGTGTTCTTTGAAATACACACGCTGAGAGAGGTCCCATGCAACATAAATGGAAGTAGCCAAAGAGCATTGGATGCAACAAAGAGTCATCTGTCCATCCAATAAACCCACCCTCAGTGCTAAAAATAGGCCCATTCAGAACAGCCCCGAAAGAAGAGCTGCTCCAGCTCTCATGGCAGAACAGTCCTTGCTCTCAATCCACCCCGCCCTTCCGATGGGATTTGCCAGGCCTGTGCAAATGTGCCAGTGACCCGATCTCTCCTCTCTTTCTCCTTCAAGGCCTGTTCAGGTCTCCTAAGACAGTGATTAACATCATTACAGGTCTTACTTAAATCCTCTGGCTGAGGGATATAGGAGAAAGGAGAGGTGAAGGTGATAGATACGTCTGTAGAGATGTACTGTATGAGAAAAAAGAAACAAAACAGGCAAACATGCTTTGTGTGGGTACAAATTGTATTTCTATCCATGCCATGTAATTTTAGATTGCCCAGAAAAAAAAATGTCTCAGCCTGCCAAGACATAATTTCAATTTCTACACATTTGGTTGCATCTTCTGTCAACAAACAATAAAATGGTGAGAAAAATGGGCAATGCTAAAAAGCATTAAGGCTATAATAGTTGTACGCTGTGACTCCTCGACTGTAGTGTTTGTATGGAAGGAGTAGGAAAGGGAAGCATCCCTATCGCCTGACTCTTCTTGCGGTCATCATGGCCCCCAGGGGAAAAGGGAGTGTAAGACAGTGTCAATGGAAAAAAAAGAAGGTGAGGCGCTTAACAAGAAACATATCTGCAAAGAAACTGCAGAAGAGTAATGGAGTCAATGACAGGAAGAAGAGAGCATGGTCAGGATTAGAAGGCAATCTGGATTAGTCGGAGGATCTGGGGCTCACGCTGCTGCTACTGCAGGCATCTGATGACACATACACAAAAATGCCAAGTCAGGCCGAGAGTCAGAGACAAGATATTTGTGTGTGTCTGTGAATGTGTGTGAGCGTGCACACATGTTATCTTTTGCTCTTTTCCAGCAAGCACAAGCCTTTTGCAATTTTGCAGGCTGAAATTGTCTATTGTGATATTTTAATTTTATCAGACAGAAATCCCTTGAGAAGAGGATTAGAGACATATTGCCATATACTCTAATCATGCACTATGTAATAGCTCTTTGCTTTAATATCTATGAAGTTAACAAAGCACTGGCACAAAGTCAAATATGTATTCTATCCTTTTCAATACAATTGGCTCATATAACAAGCTGACTAATAATACTTGAGAAATAACTTAATTACCACTCGCTCTCTGCAGCCCTCTAATTATAGCCTTTACAAAAGAGCAGCAGTAATGCACTGTTAAGTGTAATGGGAGTTTACCTAATTAGGCCTATCACACACGGGCATAGGAACACACGCACACGCACGCACGCACACCACACACACACACAGTGGAATAACTGTCATTCAGTAATTAGTAATGGTGATGGAACCCTCCATTACTTTTTCTTTTTCACACCAGGGCAGGGTTTCACTTTCACAGGGAAGAGTCAGCTGACCCATGTGCTTACACACAGCCAGCCTTTGTTAACAGCTTTAGAAACTGTAATATCATCTCTTTGAGACAACCGCGGCACAGCACAGCATGACACAGTACCTAGTTTCCCCTTTTTATTTCCACAATCAGTTAAAAGCTACTGCAGTATTTTACCATTATCTACTCTAGTAATGACCGTCTTATATCTCCATCGGCAGTGGTAATGAGCGAGCAGGCGCGGTCTAACTGCGGCGGCTAATAGGGCTGGTCACACGGTCTAACAAGGTGTGAATATATTACAGGCTCCAGGGAAGGTAATGGAGGTGTTTGCTCTTATTATCACAGAGCTGGTGGGGTGCCCTAATGATGCCCTGGTGAGCTAAGCAGCCAGCCAGCCAGCCAGCCAGCTAGCCAGCCACTCACCCAGCCGGCCAGCCTGATGTTCAGCTCTTTGTTCATAACCACAGCAGATGTACACAAGTACCAAGCTTGGCCTGGAGTCCGACTGGGTGTTCAAGCTTGTGTGGGATCCGAACCTGGACTGCACACTGTGATGGCTCGGTTTATGGGATGTGGGAATCCTTTATTTGGTACCGAAAGGGGTTCTACATCTGGTGCGTAGGAAACCAGAGGCCAGAGGTTGATATGAGCTCATTTAAATATATTCTAATGAGTTATGCCAAGGTACGGCTCCATTTCTTTGTATTTTCATTTTCACCCACATAAACAGCACATATATTTATATGGATAAATTTACTACCTCTTAAAATAAATGTAACTTGTGGCCAAAAATGTCATTTGACATCTTTAAGGACCTTTTCTACCAAAATCATTAAACATTAAGCTCTTAAGAATACTGTGTAAGTATTGTGTATTCATTTATTAAAGGTTCTTAAGCACAAATGTTGTGTTTACGACTAAATATAAGCCAAAAATAGATCTTGATGCCGAAAGTCATTATACTGACTTTCTCAAATTTTTGGTATCAACAGTTAGGATTAATTTATATCTTATTCCATTTATGTATGTAATATTAATTTATTTGTTGATTGTACCCTGCGATATAGGATCAAATTAACATCTACAGTAGCCTACAGCTTATTTTAGCTACATATATACAGTATATTAAAACACACAAATGTGGCTTTAAATTCAGAGGAAGATCATTTGTAGTACAGTTACTAAAAACAAACGACTGTCATAAATGAGGATCCCTTGATCTGGGATCAGTGTTCTGAATGTTTCACCAAATGAAACCCATAAGACTTAAGATGAAACATTTTCAGCAGTGTTGTTTTGAGATACTTTATGGGTTTTATTTTATTTTATTTGAGCACATTGATTTCGGCTCTAGTCCTTGTCATATCAAGTGAAACTAATTAAAATTTCACCAACACTCACCACCAACACCTCTCAGCTAAGTTGCAGTCATGTGTTTCCGATTATTACACCTTGTAAAATGTTTTAACTGTTGAGTACAAGAGGCCAGACATGCATTTTTGCACACAATATATTATACAACGGATTTAATAAGTTAAATGTTTATTAGTATCTGGTTTCTATTTTAGAATTTCATATGTTTGGAGGCATATTGAGCAGTGTAAAATTTTCACTGCAACACAAAAGCGGTGAAAAAAAAAAAATCTGACACTGCTCTTATTGCTTCCTCAAGATGTTATGGAGATTGCAAGCCAAGTCTCATCTAAACACTGGGAAATATTGATGCTAAGAGGGCTTGATTATAATTAATCATACGACATTTCCGAATGGAAACAGATTGTCCAAATGGAAATATTTGAGTGTGTGTGTCACGGCTAAACACTGCAGCATCTGTCAGCGCAGACAGAACAGAACTGAGGTCATCCTCCCATGTGAGTTCTCTGGTCTCTGAGATGTCCTGGAAAAGCCGGTCTTGTGCTTACAGTGACGACACCGTGGTTAATCATCACAATAATAATAAAGACAATACGATCTTGTCTGAGGTTAGATGTTCTTCTTGGGAGTGATCATCAAGTCTGAGTGGAAAGTGTGTGCATCGATGCACACATATATGCACCGATCAGCAGAGGAGGGCACAAACCATTACTATCAAAAGGCAAAATTGCACCGGCAGCTGTTTCCAATTCTGCGCCCGATTTACCCGCTATTTCGGCATTCTCTGGGGCTTGAATTGAACATGAAACCAGGTGTCAAGTGGAAGGAACAAAACAATATATTTTTGTAGGCAAATCAAAAGTTAGAGCAGTTAAATAGCATGCCTAATATGAAAATAGACCGAAAGCTGTCTCCCTTTCTCCTTCTTCCTAGTTTATTTGTTTCAAATATTTTTCGACTGTTCTGCTCCTTCTATTATCATCTATTTCTTCTTCAGGAAAAAAGCTATTTTATGAGTTATATGTATTATGGTATTTGCCAAAATAAAAGACAGACATGGAATGATATGTTTGAAGGAAGTTGTAAAGCCATACTAAAATAACAGACAGACAGACAGACAGACAGACAGAAAGCTAATTTGGCACCTGTTGCAAAGTCAAGTGAAGCTTCCTCTGGGTGTTGAATGCAGTGCATAAAATAGTACTTCCGTTAAGTGATTTGCACAGACAGGTGATCAATCTCTTCCTCTGTTTTTGCACCCTATAAGTGGCTCGCCTCAAATAGTCTTCAAATTAATAGTGCAAAAATTCACACCATTCATCGTTATACTTCCATATTTTAGATGTTGGTGCGGCTGATTAGTAGCTCAGAGTCATTCATTTTGATGAGTGCAATAAGGCTTTATCTGCACTAACATTTGGGGGTCAGTCCCATTTTTTCTGTACTGGGGCAAAATGTAACAAATGGTTTCTAATGCGAGCAGGGTGGCCACGGACACACACAAATGACTCTTAGAAAATGAGAAGGGAAAAGGGAGGAGCTGAAGAGGATGAAATACAGTATATGGTGCAAGTGAGATGCGTGTACCCAATATTTAATAAGGTCTCCTTTACGATGCACAATAAGCAAAGAACAGGCCACATATTGGGCTAAGTAAAACATGCAATCCATTAACATTCCCTCTGAGGCAGTGTTTGTCAGGCCGCATATCATGTCTCTATCATTCCACCACCAACAATCATCTATTGCACATGTTGTACATAACGATTTTATGACTTTGAAAGCCACATCAACTACATCAACTGGTCTCCAGCCAAAAAAGAGAATATTATCTGGCAGGATTTAAAACTCTTTTCATGAAATAAGAATTCCACTCTATGAAAACCAGTATAGACTATAGCTAATCTAGCACGTTTGGCACACACTAATATTCTGCACAAGTCTTCTTTGACCTTTCCTTTCCTGCCAAGTCATCACAAAGTGAGAGAGTGAACAGATCCATACACTTCACACAGATTCACACAAAAACACGTAAACACACACATGCATGCCTCCACACAGTGCTAGTGCACTAAACACACAACAAACACACAAGGGATGCACAATTAACTGGAGGGGAAAAACTTGAAAATGCAAGAGGCTGCATTCTTTTTGAAATCACAGAGAAGGCTTTTCCAGATGGCCTCATAAACAGGGTTTTCTCATGCTGTGCTGAATTCCTGGCCAACAAATCAAGTTGCACATCAGACAAATATTTCATCATGAACACACCAAATGCTAAACAATAGCAGTAGCCTTTTTTCCCTTTTTTAAATCTGGTTTAAAATGACTTAAAAAAAGATTCTGCCTTAATGTGTATCATAAAACATATTGCAACTGCAACATTCAGAAAAACAATTATGCACAATTGTTTTTGTCAGCGCATATATATGTACATTTAAACACATATATATTCATATATCTACACACAGACAGATGTCCACACCAATGCACAAACCATCCTCCACTACAGGAAACACTTGTTGGACACGGTGACCTGAAAACCCTCTCAACCAATAACTTGGGAGAGTGTACATACAGTGTGCCGCTTACATGCCGTTTGTGAGCGTAGGCTGGGGGCCAACAGGATAGGATGTTGAACTCAGGCTGGACTGGAGTTGCGACAGGTGACTCTGCTGAGTCCAATGAGCCCCTTAGGTCAGCTGTGTCGGAGGGAGGATTAGGAGCGGTCGGTGATCCCATCAAAGCAACGTGTCACCAGCACCATGTCTTACCACTGAGCCACACACTCCAGCGAGCACTGATCCCCTTAACTGGCTCTCAGCGGGCCCGGCAACTAAGGCAAGCTGACAGCAGGGCTATTTTAGGGCAGAAATCACCCCGGTTTGGACAGGGCTACAGATAGAGATGGCCCAGGCCCATGCCATCGCTCTCCATTAGAGAGAATGAAAAACACTATGAGGAGCCCACTTTGCCACTTTGCAGCAGAGAGCAACCTTTTGCTCACGACGGCTCCCAGAAACAGATGAGGGATAAATGTGTTGTGACAGCAGCTAATAAGGTCCCTGTGATCTGCTGGCAGTCTGGCAGTGTGTGTGTGTGTGTGTGTGTGTGTGTGTGTGTGTGTGTGTCTGTTTGTGTGTGTGTGTGTGTGTGTGTGTGCGTGTGCGCGAAGGCCCATGTGTCGTCTAGGTTTCTTACAGTAGTATGCTTTGAACAGAGGATTAAAATGCACCGATGAGAGATAAAGAGAGTCGCTAAGAGAGGTTGTGTCTCGAAACATGACTACAAGATACACATTTGGCATGCTTGATCATCATCTCCACTTTTGTAGGACAGATTAAAGAGTCAATGCACTAAAATAGCAGGCAGGAACAGAAATAAAATCTCTACAAATAGCACGCCTGAATCTCAAAATGCACTGAATGGCACACCAGTCACTCTGATTATCAATATCTAGCCTAAATATACTGTTGTTGTTACTAAACCACTTTGTAAAGCTCTCTGAAAAGGGACTATATAAATACAGTGTTATCATTATTATTATTATACACTGTATTTGTGCAGATGTTCCATTGCCATGAATGCATAATATCACTACTCTAAATTACTCTAAAAGTAATTTGCGATGCCCTTTTAACTCCTCGCTTATGATCATTTGCCCCTAATACAGGCGATCATGGACTAAGACTTGACCACGGTCAGCAAACCAGGGGCTAACCCAATTACCCTCCTGCTCTGGACACTCCAGGGGGGATACATCCATGTCGCTTCACCGGAATACAGTACATTCATGCTTGCTGTCACACACCGTGTGCAGAGAAGCAAGCTAATGAAATAGAAAGGTTTATCTACTGTCCCACATTATGACAAATTAGTTTATGAATCAGTTTCTGTCAAATGCTTGCTTTGAAGAGGCATCTCTTTTTTTGCTTTATTTAAAACTTGCTAGTCATGTGTTGTGTCTGTTAAGCTCAGTGATGTCTGATTGTAAAATGTCTCTTTAAAAGAAAAACAACTTCAGGATAGTATTATGGTAATGAGATTATCACACAAGCTATACAGATGCAGATGTACAGTAGTACGTACGCCTGTGGTCCTCTGCATTGTCTCCCTTCTCGCTCAGTTACATCTCAGCTCTCTGCAAAGCAACCATCTCCAACAGCATTTCCCTTGAAACAGTCTGGCTGTGAATATTTGTGCTGTCAAAGGATAAAGATATCACAGCGTGTCTGAAACTATTAAAGCTCCAATTTCCGTCCCAATTTATTTTGCTTTCCTGATAGAGCTGAGCGGAGAAATCATTCGTTTTCTTAACAAAATGAGATGGCTTTTTTAAGGTCCATTCTATTGTAGCGCTTAAGCACTGTGCATATACCTTGCTGTGTTCCACAAAAGCAGAGGAAATCATTTAGTTATAGCAGGTTCAATGTGCTTGGAGGAAAAACAGGCAATCGCTGGCACGTCTAAATGTATTTCACATGGCACCAGTTGATATAAAAGCTCAATTCATCCCCTTCCGAAGAGCACATTGTAATTTGTAGTTTAATGTGAATATTACAGTCATTTAAGCATTGTGCTGTTTCCATGATCAGGCATACAGCCTTATTGATTAACCTGCGCTTTGGGAAGCCTGCGGAGGCTTGGGGCAGAGTCCTGGGCTGCCCCTCCGTCAACTGCCTCCCCCACCCCCCAGCCCATCCTCCCTGCACCCCCACCCCATTCATATCCGGAGGAGGGTTGTGGGATCGATGGCATGCAGGGATGCTATTAGAGCTGAGGCAGCTAGGCAGCCAGGCAGCCGCGACTTCAAAAGCAAAGTGTGGGAGGAGAAATAACACAAGGTAATTATCTGTGCCCCGCTAGCTACCAGCGAGGTAATCTGTAGAGTGGTGGAAGAGGGGGACTGTGGAGGTGGTGTTCAGGTTGTCTGTCCGTATTTACCTCAACTCTTCACATTCTGCTCACTCCAGCAGCGCTGACGGAGAAGGCACAGCAACTTTCCCTTACACACATTTTATCCACATTTTACACTATTACCTGCCTAAGTGACATCTTTATTAAAAGCTGTGTGCAACATAGCCTATAGCTAAACAATAGGTGGTTGATATTAATAGAATAAATGAAGTTGGGTGAGAAAAATTAAGTTGCGACTAACAGCTAGCCCACATGTAAACTGCTGACCCGTTTCAGAGTTTCCTCTTCAGTATAAAGAGAAAAGAAACAGTAGTAGGAGTGAATGACAGCCCCACCTGTCACGCTGCCGTTGAAGCCAAATTGCCCAGCAAGGTGAGAAGCCATCTGCTTTTCTAGTTAGCTTAAAAGTCATGATGAGTGAGAAGCCATTAGGCAAATTCTCAAAGAGCATCTGGACAACAAGTCATCACAAGGTCAAGAAAGTTACACTTCACTTCACTTTGAATCAAACTGCAGCTCATACAAGTTGATTTCGTTGGTTAACAAACAAAAAAAACACATTCAATCAAATAGCTGCTAAGTAGAATCAGCAAAGCACGATTTTTAATTTTCTGATTGCTCATTTGGAGCACACAAAATCTTTGTTCAGAGCAATTTAATATAATTTGCATCCTCTGTTCCTGAATGAGGTTTCTCATTTGTGTAATCAAATACAACAGAAATAATCACTGGTGCAACTATTCCACTCCACGCCTAAAAGCTCTAACCCAAATGAGTCATTCCTAATGGAAAGAAAACACAAATTACCACTTGCTAGGACTAGATCACTCCGTTGCACATATATGAGAAATGAAATAAATCCTGTCGGTTGAAACGCAGAAACACAAGCACAGGCACACACACAAATTCACTTTCTTTCACTCACTCACACACACACACTTAAAACAGAGGACAATTATAAAAACTGCAGAATCAGCAAGCTGACTCCTACGTGTGGTCTTAAGCTTGGCGCTCACCGGCTTCTTTCTGCTTCCAGTGCTGTTAATGAGTTAAAGGTCGGTAGGCTGTTATGACACCAATTAGAGCAATATTTTCAAATCAGCACTGTAGCTCAGCAGCGCATGGTGGTCGGCCGACGCTCTGTGAGATTTCAACAAAGCTAATCGCAGAATAATGAGCACAAACCGACGCCGCGGCAGTGAGGGATGCAACTGAATGTAAACCCTCGGGGTGGTTTAGAGGTCATGTACTTCAATTAGTGCCATGGCTCTCTAGATGGATGAACGCAGGGGTCGGGGTGGGGTAAAGGGGCAGGGGCCGCGTTACGGTTAAAGCTGAGGGTCAGTTTAGAGACCTTCTTCTCAACCAACCCTTGAAGGGAAAACTTTACCTGAGGCTTTTTCTCTACATTTTAGATTATGCGTTTGTCCAGAGAAACGTATAATGAGTGATTCATTATCTTGTTCGAGGACGATTTGACAGGACACATGGCGGGGATCAATCGTGTAACTTTTTCTGTATGGGATGGGGACTCTACCACCAGGACACCCTGTCAAAAAACTGAAATAGCACTGCCTATATCTTAATATTAGCTGGAATATGATGCCTAAAGTCATTAACATCAGGTTCCTCATGTGACAAGAACATATACTTCTCTCACGGATAAGCGGATAAACATGATATGCCTCAAACAGTCCAGTCTGCTTCTAATGAGAGCATAAATGTACTAACTATCTATACACACATCTTGATTGACTTCTGGCGCTCTGCCACCTATCGCTGTATGTTTGGTTACACATATATACTGTAAATTAAATCACTCAAAATATCTGGAAAATTGGTTACAAGTGAAATTAAAAAAAATTAAAAATTCCTTCCATTTCTCCTGATGTCTCTTCTCTTCTGACATCTGTAATCTCTTCCACAGCTAAATGGACAATAGCAGAGACCAGCTGTGCTAAAACAACGTGCTAACAACACTAGTTATGGCAGTACTAATTGCAGTCATAAAAACACAGAGCAAGTATACTGTTGCCTGTTTTTTTTTTTTTCATGCCAGCTTTTCAGCACCACCCTGTTTTACATTCATAGGCTACCATTCACACCTGAACCTGACCTTATTTTACTGTGACGCAGTGAGGATGGAAATGAGTGTGCACAACAACCATGACAACAACAACAACCCAACATGAAAGGCAGAGGAAGCGAAAGTGCTTTTCTAAGGCGGAGGGCGTTCACTTTACAACTACAGACAATGAAAGATGCAAAAAAAGGTGTGTTAAAAAAAAATAAAAAAATAAATAAAAGTTAACTTGGTGATGGGGAGAGGCACACAGCTGTCTGTCTCTGCATGTACAGCAGCAGTAGCAGTGAAATACTTGCAAAAAAAGAGAATGCCAGTGGATCGATGTGAGACATAATGGCTTTTTATTTTGCAAAACAAATAGCACTTCAGAATTCATTGGTTCATTTGGATTGGAGACACTCAAATAAGCTCTCAGTTTGCTTTCAAATCGCCTGGTTCACGTCCTTTGATCCCAACTCCCATTGATACAGCATTGCTCTGAAAAGGTGGCGTGCCAAATTAGCATCCGAGGTACAGTAAGTAAGTAGGTAAGTTGTTCATGTGACCTGACCCAGCTGGGCCTGGCAATTCTGGCTCTGGAACCGAGTCAAACGTTTTGCCTGTGATCACAGTACTCCCCGAAGCATAGAGAAAGAGAAAGACATATTTTACTATTGAAAATGGGCGGCTTTTAAATGCTTTGCTCAAGGGCATTTTGTCTGTAGTTGCTGAGAGAAAAAAGAACATTAAACATTAACTTCCCCTGCCCAGATCTGGCCATTCAGATTCTGGGGACAGTCTGGGGATTCAAACCAATTTTGCTTTCACAGTCCGACTTCCCTTAACCTTTAGTCTACGGCTGACTGCACAGCAGACACCCTGCATGCCACAGCTGTTCTGAGCCCGAGCTCAGGAGTCAGACTGTGTCACCTCGCGCTCTATGATATACCACTAATAAACAAGAGGGCAGTCCAGAGGCAAGCGCCCTTTAACAAGGACAATAACACCGGTCCACTTCCACCAATGACACCTTGATGAATAAACTCTCCAAACTAATCGATGACACCATGGCGGCGGCAGCCAGCCTGCCAACCGCTTGGTCAGGCAGTGTGAGAGGCACACAAACCACAGGCCCACCTTGAGTGAACTGCAGAGGGTGTTGCTGTTGCCTCCTCTGCTGAATTAACCAACCGAGAGCACAAAAACACACACACACACACACACACACGCACGCACACACACACACACACAGACAAACTCTCTCTCCCGCTCTCTGTCTCTCTCTCTCACACACACATGCAGGTCTAAGGACAGGGGTCATGGCCTTGTTGCCCATTGTAGAGGGGTGTTTGCATGTAGGAGCCACCCACTGTGAAGCAAGGAACAACTGCTTGATGTAGCTGCTGTGAGCTGGTTAAAAAATCTCTGCTCTCTAAAATCGCAGGAGCTCGGGCCTTGATGCCTCATTGCTTTGCAACGCAGCAACAACAAACAAAGACAGAGAAAGACAAGAGCCTGCATTGTACCTAACCTTTTGTGTGGCTTAAGCATGAGAGAAATCAATGCTGCCAGGTAATGCAAATCATCACCTTCACTCATTGTACGCCACACCTCAGACAATTATATTAGTTCACAGTTTCAGTGGAGTTTTCATGTCAGTCTAAACACTGTTTCAGATGCCCTTTTCACCTTGCCAAGATGAAGACCCTAAAGGGAAATGCCGATTAATGTCTGCTCAAAGTTTGCTCAAAGCACTCAAAATCGATACAGCATGCCGTGACAAGCACCCCATTCAGAGCTGCCAGTAGCAGTCAGTCCAGTCATCTGCTGTATGTTTTCGTCTATCTGTTGTGTTTACTCTGGTGCTATCTCTTTTCTGCTCTAAGGTCTATGGAGCCTCTCAGGGTGATTGACGGAAAGAGGTTCAGGCTCCTGCCAGAGAGGCATGATTGACGTCCTCGAGATGGAGGAGAGCCAGCGAGGATTTTACTGTCACTCTGGATGTGTAGAGGGCGCCAAGATGACAGGAGGTGGGTATGTATGAGAACCTGCACTCACACAAGGAGACTGCACAAGTCACTATGTAATCATAAGCAGATTTGAATGTACAGGCCATAGCTGCGGTTTGCAGTATGCGTATCGAACTGTTCTCATGGCAACATAACAATGCATTAGCTGCTTCCTCTGAAACCACTAAAGGAAAGACCAAAGGCACCTATTGAGTTTCACTTTTTCTTACATCAAAGAACACTGGTGAGCCAACAGGTACTACCACCACTGGATAACATTCACTTCTCTGCAATTATCAATGCTCCTGGCTATCATGAGCAAAATGCAACATATCACCTAACAACACAAACACATGCAAACAGCTTTGCAACTTTGCTTTTCTGCACTAAAAGAGACAAAACGGTAAGAAGAATGAGTCTCTCTCTCTGACAGCAGAGGATGTATTACCCACGATAACACACAAGACAGACAGGATCTCATCATTGATCAAAAATATTGAGGCACACCCAGACACATACAGGCGCACATACAGGCACAGAAGATGTGCAGCAGTGGGGGTGTACGACTTACTTTTTTGTCGTCTTTCTGGCTGGCTGGCTGCGCGTCCTTACTGTGGCTGTCAGCAGAGGGCCTGGCGCTGGCATCCGTCTGTCTGTCTTCCGACTCACTCTGCTGATTGGCCCCCGACCGAGGAGAGTCCAGGGGGAGGGGCTCCGGCTGCTGAACGCCACTCTGGACCTCCATCTTCCTCTGCACTGCCTTAGAGAGGAAGGGAGAGATGGAGGAGAGTAAGACGAGGAAACGAGATGATTTAAACAGCGAATGGGCAATGTACAGTGCACACAAACATTCTGTGATATAGCCGCTGTATCCCGC
>OMOV01087445.1:0-12256 GCA_900312565.1 Beryx splendens | reverse complement strand
GTGCTCTTCCGATCTAAAGCACTAGCAGCCACACATGCAGTATATCAGCATAGATACACTGTGTAAGACAACAAATAAACATCTAGAAATCCAAATCCAGGAAAGATCAAAACCTGGCAGCCAAAAATGGGAAACAAAAAAATAGAAGAGTTTTCAAGGGACCCTAGCATCTTCACACTGAGGAAGAGAGCATACCTCAAACTCTGGATTGAAGGTGAAGAGGAAGGTCTCTCCTGTGCCGTAAAAGCCATCGCTGACCTTAAAGGGCTCAGATGCCAGCGCACCAAACACCTGGAGGAACACAGCACACGGCACCGGCAACTGAATACTACACACTCGGGACATTACAGTATTAGAAACTCATCAGAAACTAGCATGTTACATTATACTATTGCAGTGCCATACATTTTTAACAGCAAGGCCAAGGAAAGGCTGAGCTAATCTGCCAAGTATTTCTGTTGAATTTGCAGTTTACCTGGCCATCACTGTCCTTGATGACCATGAGTACTGGGGTGTCCTGGCCCTGCATGGTTCTGTACAGCGTCTTAATGCTCATGCCATGCTTTGACGTGCCAAAGGCCAGCGTCCATGGGTACCCAATGGTCCGTGGTGGGAGATTCCTGGCAAGCTGGAGGAAAACAATTTTAAAAAGCAAGGAAGGAGGCAGGCGATGGGGGGGGAGGGAGAGAGAGAGAGAAAGAAAATGAAATACAGAAAGGCCACAGCCATCAATGCTCAATTACATCTGCAGTGACCTTTTAACATCAGCTGGCGTTTAAGGAAGAGTAACAGGGCTCCAAACACCCAAAGCCGTCTCAAGAGAAAGAGAGGTCTAGCACACCCACAGAGAGACTGCTAGCCTGCTGCTGCTGACAGACTGAAGGATTAAACGTGAGCATGGTGCATAGGGAGATAAAACAGACAAAGGTACTGGAGGAGTAGTGCAGTGTATGCTTTATATTCCTATACTGATATAACAGACACCGTCTAAAACATGGAATTAACATGAAATTGACAAATGTATAGCCTATACTGCACCATCTGTACGTAACCTAGGCCTTTACATTCTGTTCACTCCCCAGTAATGGAAGACATGAGTCCCTAACTGCTTTTCTCTTTTCCTGTTGGTTCAGCGTGTTTTCCAGTTGTACAGCAGAATCGGTTGTGTCATCAGCAGGCTGGAAGCGATGCCATGAGCAGATGAGGCCCAAACAGCTCACCTCGCCACTGTGTACCGGGCCTGAGCTTCGAGGTCGGTCCTCAGGGTGATTAAGGGAAGCAGCAGATTGGCAATCTATGGGTCAATATGCCAATAGGGACTCATTTGGAGCCTGTGTGTTTGTTTTTGTGCGTGTGCGTGCCTACCGTGCCTGCAACGTATTTACCACACACCTAACAGCTTGACACCAGAAATGCCTGTACTCGACTTTTCATCCTTATCGCAAATTTTCACTTTAAAAAAATAAAGTCTGTCAAATATTTTCATGCAAACACATTCTGACTTCACCACTATACTCCGATTCATTAATGGTTGTATTTATTGCATTGCTGAATGCATGTTTATTATCGTGTTGTATATCTGTTATTTCTTAAGTATGATGTAAGGCTTGGTTGGTAAAAATGTCTCATAACTGAGTGGTTCATAATGTCTTTCCCTTTATTCTGGTATGACACACTAAATATTATTATATTAATCCAACAATGAATCATAATTTATCCATAAAATGTCACGTCTTCTCTGCTGAATGCATCCCTCTATTCACATCAGAATACACCGACTGTTAACCAACGAGGAGCACGTTGGGCATAATGGGTATAATCATTACTGAATACTTTCATTCATGGAGTTCACACTGTTCGCAAACAGTGTGTGGGGGAACTTCAGTACTGGCTAACTTAGTTTGTTTGAGGTTTGGCAAATTTGCAAGTGAAATGGCCAGCATCGCCCTTGTGAGGAGTACGTCCTCCATTGGTGCAAGTTATCTTGTTAGGCCAGTTACCACAAGGCATATGGACTGTATTTTGGATGGAAAACGTGTATTCCAGTTAAGGCAGTAATGAGAGTGAACAGTTTAAGCATTTCTATATGTACAATGGTGTGTTTGTACGTGTTTGTGTGTGCATTGCAAGTGTCATGCATATGTGTATGTGTATTGAAGTGTTGTGCACATGGCTGTGTATGTAGTGCTGGATCAACAGAAGTTTGTGCAGCAGGTTCTACCTTCTCTATCTGGTCTGGCTCCAGGAGGTCGCTGGGTTCGCTGAGGTTGGGTTTGAATGTCTCCGGTTCCAGCTCCGTCTTGATGGATGTGCCATGCTTGGAGTTCACCTCCTCCTTGGTGGTGATCTACAAATAAAAATGACTGTCAGAGGTACCCAAACAGTGAGGGGCAGCTGAGCTCCCAGAAAAGATTCACGTTGGACGGGTTCAATTATATCTACTGTCACCAATCCCCACATTTATATCTGAACTGGATCAGGCTTCTGACTACAATAGGTTAGACTAGTGAGGCTGTCTAGAGCAGTAACCATTACCAAGCAAGAATCCGAAAACAGCATTAGGTCTACATTATTTTTTGCAAGGAGTGAGATTGGAAACAACTTAATATCTATGTGCTGTAGCAGTAAATAATGAATTCTACACAGCAGAAAGTTAAAGGGATCGGGTCAGGGATAGAGGCTGAAATGACATGGGTAAAATGAGGCACTTGGCCTTTACCAATAGCCTAACCTAGGAAGCAAAAGCTCTCATTTCAAAGGTTGTGGGTTTTGAAGCCATCGGTTTTCTTGCCAAAAACATAAAAACAGCCTATGCTTGCACCACATTGGCAATGCTACAATTTGAAGATGATGGCTGGATATTTTTATACCACTCTCTCCAATGCCAGATGACTAGGTTTGGTTTGGCAGAGCTGGTAGAGTGGGCAGTTCACTGTCTGGAAGAAGAGAATGTAAAGTGAATAGGAAAACCAACCCAATGAATAATTTGCACTGCACTGTTTGAGATTTCCTCTGGCCAACAGACTGTTTGGGTTGTTTATCTTTCTCCATAACAGAGGCCGATTGTGGAGCGCTTCACCACTGGTGGCTGGGATGCTCTCATGTTACAGTCCTCATTGAATTAGGGCCTACCTGCATTGTCCTCAGTAAACTATTGTTCACCCTGTCAATGGAGTCTTACTTCCATCCTCTCACCCACACACCGTCTCTTCATCCTTCAATCCTCTGTCTCTGGCCATCTGGCCACGCTCCATCTACAGTCCATTTGAGCACAACTTATTTTTGAAAGTCAAGACATGAAAGGATTAGCCCAATTCCCTGAAAAACTGGATTTTATAGAAACATCTGTTTCTGCAAGAGCATTAATAAACCTTTACTCCATTTGTCTGTAGCCAGAATGAATGGCCATGCCTAGCTAGTAACCAGACTGCTCCAGTGGGTCAAAGCACATGGATCGAAGCACGAAACACGTCATGACAGGGGCTCTACGAAACACAGCCTGACAAATACAGATAAGGCTGCTGTCACGTGAAAACCTCATCGCTCCAAAAACTCAACTTTTCTGTAATGAACTGATAAAAAGCACATGCAGGCAGATGCCTATGGATTTAATTTAGCCTGTAAGGAGTTTTGAATAGGTGTCATGGGACCTGCAGTCATGAAACCTACTCAACCCATAAAAGGACCATGCCAACTTCGTTAAGTAACAAGAAAATCTATTTTTAAGGTTTTTACGCAACAGCAGTATCTGCTGAAGCCTACAGTATGGAGCCTAAGGGAGACCATGTTGTTGTTGGAGGCAGCAGGGCTGGGCAGAGCAGAGAGAGGGGCCAAACAGGGCTGGTCAGGGCACCTGGAGTCGTTTGCAGAGCGAGCGGAGATCTTCACTGTTTAGTGCATCGATCCGACGGTGGTACTCAGTCAGAGACACTACCTGGTAGTACAAAGACAGGAACAGGAGGAACATAAAACTCTGCCGATTCTGTTGCTGGCCGGGGGGAAAAGGATGGGTGAGCAGCAGAATGACGGAAGGCAATACCATGTGCATTCAGTAGTGCACTTGAAATAGGAGCAAACTGATATCAACCTGACACTTTAGAGTGCCTAAAAAAACAGGGCAAAGCCCAGGCATTGTGAAAAGGCTAGTCCAAGGAGAGAGACTAGACCTATGCCATCTTTTAAACTGCTAACAAAGGAATTGGCTTGAGGCCAATATTTGAACAAGAAATGACTGGTCAAAAGAGACGGAGAGGGGGCGTTTGAGAACACCAAAGCCTTTTGCATGTTTGTGTAATATGTTTAACACTGCCACCACTGGATGTTGTGCCTATACTGCAACGGTTCAGCACACCATTTCTGCTCTCTAAGAAATGAGTTTTGATTCAAGGCCTATTTTCTGAGAATCTAACTTACAGTGACACCAAGGAAAAACATTCATTGTTGTTGAAGATCAAATCTCAACCATTAACCCACCTTGCAATCAGCCACCACAATGACAAAAATATTCTGAAAGTGGAAGGACTGTTCATTAACACACAACATTTTGGCACTACACCACATTATAAAACACAGTCCTACCTTGCCCAAGTCTGTCTGATGCAACAGTACTTGCCTTGCTAAATCCAATGACTTTAAACCACTCCCTGCATGTCAGGAGCAACACTCCATAATACTACAACCTACACGACCAATGACGTAGTAAGCATGACCACATTCCAACAAAGGTGCGCACCACGTTCCATACTCCACCATGAGCTGCTGCTGCTTCTGTCCTGCTTCTAAACATGGGCATATAATAATCCACAAAGTGTCTCTGAAGAGCTTCTCTCCGGAGCACATGTGTTTAAAGCACCACACACAAGGTAAACACGCAAACAGACAAAAGTATACACATACACACACACAGGCAGACATAATCACAAAAGCTGTTTATGCCTACCTTCCAATAAGCCTTAGGCCTTCCAACAGGAAATATTACTTTCAAGGCACAGATGTGGCAATCTGCAGTAATCTTGTAGTAATATCTCCACACACACAGCTGAATAAATGTTTTCTCACCTTGTTGGTACTGGTGTAACTAACTTTTTTAGAAACAAGCTGCCTCTTTACAGCTCTCAATAATGCAGCAGAAAGGGTAAACTACAGTCCTCATAAAAAATGCATCTGTGCCTCACTTCACCTCCGTCTGAAGGCACTTTTAGTGCATTTGTCCCCTGCAAACGCTAGCCTCGTGTTAGCTTTCCATCCTAGGATGTGTTACAAAAGGAGGCTTTTCAACCTGAATCAAATGCTTTTTATCTGGGGAGATCAATGTCATGAAAAAGGTCATTATTTGGCTGGCAACAGAACCTGATCAGTAAGCTAAATTCCATGTCATACACTACAGATGGCTAGTAAACAGTAATTTAACAAGGTATGCAAGCAACATGATACCCTGTAACTCAAATGAATTATGAAAATGTAAGGTACTGTTATGCACAAAAGCTGGCATTTGATGATGTATCTAGCAACTGCCTCCAAGCTCTTAAAACTTTCTAAACAGCCTATGAAGCCACAGTCATCCTGATGCATGATGTGGGAAGGCTGACAACAGATGCAAGCTGCCTCCCATGCCAAATATGTGACAAACACTAGCCACTTTGTTCCAGCATTGGCCACCAAACTAGACCGGACCGGCTAAAGAGCTAGCAGGCTAGTTAGCTTGCGAGCTAGCTAGCTTAGCTCGCTAACAACAACAACAACAGTGAACACACACAACGTTGGAGATGGATAAGTAGCCACCACATACATAGGTATACTTAGGGGTCAGCTGTTTCTCTTGCTCCTTCACCCTCCTAGAAAACATGTCTTGCTTTCTGGGCGAGGTCAAAGCTGGAAAGTCACACTACACATCCTTGAAGTAATCCCAGTGTAGCCCCGAGACAAGTGGAGTTGGTATCTAGCTGGGCTGCCTGCTTGACTGAAACAGGGAGAAAAAATCAGCGGGGTCCCCCCTCGGCATGATTTGTGTGACATCGCCGAAACCCAATGACAACACGGGACAGGCGGGAAGTCGGCTGCCCATTGGCTGGGAAACAATCATCCCGTTCCATAACCAGGGGGATTTAAAGAGACAGCAGCACTCTTTCCATGCGTTCACTGTTGACTGAACAGTGGCCACTTCATTTGACAGGCAATGTAACAGTGGGACAAAGCTTGGGAAAAAGAATTGCTTGATGGTCTAGAAAATACTTTTACCGCCATAAACTCTACTATGAACTTCCCAAAACACAATGCTCTATTAAAAGACAAACAAACAAACAAACATCTATTTTGTTAACTTTCCAGATAAAGCTCCTCACTGTTACACTGCAAAACATCCAAGTGTTGTTTAAAATTCATGTTTGGTCAAAGGGTCGAAGCAAAGCAGCAGGTTACTATTTACTTATTCAAATGTAATGGATCATGTAGCCTCCGCTGGACCTCAAGTCCCAGGGCAAACAAATCAGTCCACTTTGTTTCCTACATCATTCATTTACATTAAAATTTAAATTCAGGCCACTGCTTGCATCGTATCAATTTCTTCATACAGCGAATCCATTTCATTCAGCCCTCCACCGGCTAGTAAACAAACTCATTTCACAAAATCCCATCCACCCTGAGCACGGTGCACTACCCTGCACATGCACGACTGCATATTCAGCTGGACAATCCCTGTCTATTCCTCACAGGCGTATTCCCATATTCTATAAAGTTACCATGCAGCCACTTTGAGAAGCTACTTTGACTGATGGTGGGAGAGTGGACAGACTGTGCCCACATTAGTGCCATAGAAATGCCAGCCTAGGTTTTGGGGAATTCACAGTAAACAAACCAGTTTTGTTAAAGCGTGTTTATCATTTTGTCCACATGTTGAGCAACTCATAACTGTGCTTTTAGCTTGGTTAGCCATCCAGCAAAATAGTTTGCCAATGGCTTGACCAAGAACAATGATACTCACACAACAGCATGTGATGACACTACAATACACTGACTGAGAAGAGGAAACAAATTACACAAACATGCAAAACACTTTGGGTGGAACTTGAGTGAGGATAGCACATTTCCAAGCAAAGGAAATAGCTACACAAATTACACACGATAATTGTGGCACGAAATTCACACAAAATTTGACCGTAAAGTCAAGAAATGCAATGATACATGAAAGTGAAATAAACAAAGGTAGAATACAAAAACTGAAGCTTGCCAACTACAACTACAAAATTCTGATGGAATAAAAATAAAATCTGCAGTTTCACTATGCATACAGTCATTATGAAAGCAAATCAAGTGACAGTAATCAGTGGACACGTAAATAATTTAACACTACACATTAATACGTCAGAAAAAAACAAAAGATTGTAGTTTCACAGGTATGGATTACTCCAGAGTCCAGAGATAAACTGAATCCATGTCTGTGAAGCAGGCTCAAGACAACACAAGTGCACTTAAAGCGAGGAGGGGGAGCGGTTTTAGTCAAGCAGACCTTACCTCCCAGTCCTTGACGTTGATGTCGGTGATGGGCTCATCCGCGGCCGTTTCCGACTCCACGTTCTTCTTGACAACCATAAAGCCGGGCTCTCGTCCAATCCCCCTCACCCCCTCACCGTACATGTCCGGGCTCCACTGGATGAAGAACACATACAGGTGGTCCGATCTGGGGGGAGAGATGGAGGGAAAACTACGAATGAAGAGGTGTCATCCCAAAACACTATATATAGATATCAAAAATGTAAAAAGTCATCACCTCAAGTCCATCATTCAAGTCTATATATATAGAAGACAGCACCAAGGACTTCGGAAGTTACCTGCTCAAAAGTACCATCATTTTTTGTAACCACATTTTGTAAGACAAGCTAGCACTTTGTTTTAAAGAGTGGATATCTCATACTATCACAATGTACTGTATAATGTTGTAAGGAGTCAAGCTTCAAAAGTATAGCTGGTGGTAACACTGATGAGACATTTGTGTGCGTTTTTTTGCTCCAGTAGTTCTCCGTCATTGTGATTTATGCCCCGCCTCCTCCCCTCCCTGCTGACCACCCATGTAGCAGAAAAAAACCTTTTCATGTTATTTATGTAAAGGGATTATGAGATATGATAAGACAGTATGGCATATTATCATATGATATCTTATGATAACTAGTAGGACCAGATGCTACGCACTTTAGTTGCTGGAGGTGTATAGACCCAATAAAGTCATAAAAGTTAGAAGCAAATAACGACCCAAGTATGTGTAGTATAAGTTTGTATAAAACAGACACAGTTCTAACTGCTATCACTGTTAGACACAGAGGAGCTGTGGCTGAGTCAGTCTGTTGAGCCTGATTCAGTATCATGGTTATATATGATCCATTCAAAGCCCTTCCTGCTTTCCCACACTATTGTCAGGACGCTGTACACATATCATGCGGGTCGCCTCCCATCTAGGTCAAGCCACAGAGTCTAGCAGTGTCTGAAGACAAGGAGTAGGACAGCGCTGGGCTGTGAGCCTGAGCGGCTTATGATCAGTTCTCCCACACACTTTTGTCTGCTTCAGGTGCCGAGAAAGAGAAGTTAAAAATAATGAGTAGTAACATGCACGATTCCCCTCTCTTTCAGCGGGCGATGTATTTGCCATGCCCCCGGGCTGTTATCCCCAAGAGTGATGCGTACACACTGCAAATCTCCTCTCCAGGTGGAAGGAGCTGTAGCTAAGCAACACGTGGATGAAAACAACAATGCTAGGACGATGTCTTTTACAAGACTTCTGCAGGTTATATTGGGTACTGACGTGTGTGTCTTTTTGTACTAACATTACACTCACTGCAGTGAACTGATTGTATAAACAATGCAAGAAGCATTGGTGGTACCATGACTAGCAAAAAGGACATGCTAGAGATATTGAACATACAAAGTAAAGCCACAGGCAACATGCAGTGCAAACAGAAGAGGCCTTGTGCAGCTCATGGCTGCTCAAACAACTGATCAGATTCACTTCTCAGATTATCCCCATTTTTCTTCTTTTCTGTCCCTTTCTCTTCCTGTGACTGAAAAGAGAGAGACAGAAACGCCACTGTGTTTGTGAAACCGATGACTCGACCTTGTCAAATCAATTCCCCTTCTGCGTCAAACTAAATGGTTTTCTCAGAAAAGTGGCTGATTAAGTTAAGATATTAGCGCAATTGGTATTAATTCACTACATAAACAAATTACGCAGCAGCACATATTTCCTTCTAATGTGCCTCGTACCAATATGAAGAGTAATAACCTAATTATGAATACTGCTGACTTGGCAACTTTGCATCTACACCAAGTGGAAATTCAACTGGGAAAAACCCATAAACCAGCCAAGTCTATTTACGGATTTCACTCTGATTAAAAATACATTTTGAACGAGCCAGGAAAAGTTCATGCACTTCTCAGTTGGTAAATCCCTTTCAGAACACACAACATTTGGCAAAACAGTGGCTCTGAGAAGACGACTTGCATTGGCAGTCCCTTATTGGTGCATTGGCTCCGAGTGCCCCAGCACAGGAATAAAGTGTGTATCTGTTTCCCTGCAGAGGGAATGAATAATAAATCATATTGCTGTCTGGCAGAGGCAGCACAGGGAGATGGGCAGAAGCCGCAGTGGGAGTCAGACCTGACAAAGACTGCATATTTGATTGGTTTCAAATATTAAAACGACTGGAGGTGAGGTGCGTCAGTAACTCGACTATGTCGACTATTGTGGTGTGTTAGGAATATCATATATTACGGCTGCATGGTATCAAATCCCTGCATGCTTTGCTTGTCACTGCTTTCCTGCATTGCTCTACATTGTATGCTGTTGCAAAGACAAACAGTACTTAGGTGGACTAATTGCCCAACTTGACAAAAGCTGCAAAAAGGCTTGAGGTGTGCTTCATATACTTTTCTTTCCATTTCTTTTTTGTTTTCATTTTAGAAGTGTTCCACAGGGACATTTTAAAACATATTAGGTTTTCAAACACTAATGTGCAGATATTCAAATGCAGTTTTGCCCAGGTCTAGTGAGAGACTTAGGGTAATGCTGACCTCTCCTGCGGCACAGAGAACCAGTACTCGTGCTTCTTGCCCCGCTGGGCGTACTGCTGCATGGAGGCGCTGGCGTTGGAAACAAATGTCTTCTTCATGGGGTTCCCCACCCGCAGACACAGGAACTTGTGAGACCGGTGCTTCCGTCTCTCCACAGACCCTGTACCTGGAAAAGGAAACCATCACATGGTCACAGAAGCATAAAGCTAGCTGCAGTATAAATAATAGTTATATCCAGGACAAACAGTAGATTTGCTGTGAAGCTAAGTTTAAACACACTGTCTGAAATGTTTCTCTCATCTGAGAAATGAAAACAAAATACACCTTCTTTATCTTCTTGATAAACTGTACTTGTGTATTCTCATCGTAATGCCTGCTTTTATTTATGTGACCTAGTTTTCTTCCCTCTGCTTACTGGCTACTTCAGATGGCATTAGTCATTTTGGGTCAGAAACAGATGACAGAAATAAATGGAGTAGCACACCATAATTTGATTGTGGCACTGAGTCATCTGCCCACGGTACATTATCAACGGCCTATTAAAAGGTCATTGCCACTGGAACCTGCAAGAGATCTCTGTGCCAGTGCCATACAGTAACACCGGGGCATATTGTGAGCCCCTGGTTGGGCAACACCGCATAACTGGCAATGATGACAGACAAAAAACCATTAATCTACTTAGACGACACAGCTCAGTGGGACAAATTCAATTTTCAAAATGCATTAATTCGGTATTACTGTAGCTTGTTTTTGAAGTTGCTGCTGTTGCTGGTGTGGGCCGTGCTAATATGCAGAGAATAAAGGGCAGCCCTGCTGAGAAACCCATGAATAAGAACTGCTATTCCAGCCCAGCTCTCTGCAGGACAATAATTGCCACAGAGAAAATGACAAATCTCTCTCCCACAGTCTCGGTCTCTCTCTCTCTCTCTCGTCTTGGGGGAGAAATATCTTTTTGGATACACAACTATGTGCGCAACTAGAGTGTGTTACGCGGAGGCAAGCCTAAGAATGTGACACACTGACTCCACTATCAACTAACAAGACAATGATCGTGCCAACCAGACAGGGATTGAGTTTAAATGCAGCAGGGGACACAAAATAATTGGACTTTATTTTATGGCTTATGGAATTCAGTATTTCTCTAAAAGCACATAAAACCAAAAATAGAAAAGGATGTACAATATATAAATAGTAAAAAGAGCTCTCTGAATGCTTTCTCCGAAGGGCTTTTGATGTTAGCTTTAATCGTCACTGTGTTTCCCCTTTGGGCACTAGGTGTGTTTGTGGCATCGTGGTGTTTGATAGGCTTTAGCTCATCACCCAGAGGAGAGCGTGTGACCCAGACCACCAGCGCTGGAGATCAAAGAGTTGCGTAAAGCCCCATAAAGCCCGGCTCGCTCCGCCAAGGTGATAACAACAGTGAGGCTGCGATTTCCCTTCCTCTTTTTATTCCAGTTACTAGCACCAAGGCAGAGTGGCAACGTAAAGGTTATCAGTAACTAACATGAGAGAACAGATTCTGAAGCAGCCAGAGAGGCCAAACTTTACTTTGATACTGGGAGTCTTCAGAAGAATATGGATGTATGTGATAGAGTTGCAGAGTTAGAAGACCACATGGGGACAGATTCATCCCCTTAAAGGTCCCTCAATTCTCAAGGTCTCTAGCCCTGTCGTTTTGAAAGAAACAACATCTCTGCCTGAGTATAAAAATGCAAAATGTAACTTTGTAAATAACTGTCTTGCTGTAGGTACTTGATTGCTCCTCTGGGTGGATAAAGATTAACTGGGTGAGAGAGTGCTTACCTTCTGCAGAGTTCTGCGTGCCGTCCTTTTGCGTCTGCTCTACATTCTCCTTTTCGTCCTTGGCTTGTTGCATAGTGTCCATTTTGGAGTCCTCTGTCCCCTGGTTGGCATCCCCCTGTGGGCTGGCTGAGACGAAGGCGGGGTCTGTGGCACCGGGGGTGGCTGAGCTTTGGGACCCCGGGCGAGAGGTGCTGCTGGGACCCTGGGCCTGGCTAGTGGTGCTGCTGGTGGTAGTGGGTGTGCTTGCTGGCCTCTCTACACTGTGCTGCTTAGATCCCATGGGGGACTGGCTCTCGTTTTCTGTGGCAGTATTTGGTGGATTGTCCTCTGCTGTGGCCGAGGCCTTCGCCGCGCCGGGCTCCAACGGCTGGCTGACTGACCCCTGGGTGGTGCCTGA